>VYZW01035413.1:9989-32740 GCA_013401315.1 Balaeniceps rex | reverse complement strand
GGGGGGGGGGGGGAGGGGAGGGAGAGGAGTTTCAATTATATAAGGCAAACATTTAAAGTAGCCAAGTGCTCTGTATGCAGATGGTTGTTAACAAGCAGACAAGAACTAGATGAAAGCGATTTTGAGGAATACCGCAACACCAGAGCAAAACAGTAAGGACAGGATTCCTATGGCAGATTCACCAAGTAACACTCAGCTACAGCAACAGACTCTCATTAGTGGGGACCACTTCGTTACCACTACAAGAGACTGCAGAGGTTACCTCCCCAACGCTGAAGTCTTGCAGTCATTGCTTGGTCCAAGCATCACAACTAAAAGCTTCTGGGAATTTACAACCAAAGCCTTCACAGACATGACAACAATGAAGAAAAAAAACCACAAAATTTTCTATGCATCTTATCTTCTCTAGGAGTTGCATCACTGAGCACCATGAAGTTTTCAGATACCATCTTTTTAAGTTGTGGGAAGGATGGAAAAAGGAAGGAACAAACAACAAGACAACTAGAGTTCTTGTGCACCCCAGCCACCAACCCAAGTGGTGGGCAAACCTTGGTCCAGAAGACACTCTGCTGCAGAAATTACCAAAGGATGTAAAGCGGAGGAGATAGCAAACATGCAGCTACTGCCCATGGGGGAGAGGGAAAGAGCAAAGGGGAAAGAAATTAATATACACACAGGGGAAAAATTCATATGCACATACAGAATTCAAGTAAACACAGTTGATAATTTTCACTAGTTCTTCATACAGCCACCAAAAGGCTTAATCAGGTTACTTTTCCTTTAATTTATCATAGAAGAGTGCCTCTTCCTAACACACAAATTAATTTGCTCAAGCACAAGAAAACACAGGTAAAATAAGCAACTCAGTTTGCAGAGCGGCTAATCTGATTAGGGCTTACCTGTACCCAGCCTGAAGATGCATTTGGTTTCATGAGTTTAACATAACCAAAGCATGCCAGCTAACAACAAGCAAAGCGGGGACAAAAAGGCACATCTGTGCCATGACAACCAGGATGGGTTACGAAAGCTTTCTCTCTACAGAGGATACTATTTTGAAAATAAATACTACCTCAACAACCAGCACACAGGAGAATTAGCTGCAAAAATAACTATAATTCCTTATATTAAAAAGATCTGGACATCAATACAAGAGCAGAGCTAATGCAGGAGTGAGAGGAGGTGCACTAGGGTACATTTGACAAGTCAAAGATTCACACAAAAGAGTGAACAAGTACAGAACCACTGTAACTGAAGACAGATATCATTTCAGCCTGTTAGTAAGAACTCAAAGAATGGCTCATAAAAAAGCAGCTAAAAAGAAATAAAAAAAAAAAAACACAGCAAAGTTACACACTTCATAAGCCAGTTTAAGATCTAATATACAAGACAATGTCAATCAAAGCCTTCAGGTAAGATTTTTCTACAAGTATCACTTATTAAAAATAGATTTAAAAAAACTAAGAGTTAAGTTGTCTCGGGCTTCTTGCCCATTTCCAGAGGCAGGGAAAGGGGGATGGTAGGGGGAGTGAGCAATGGATGAATATGGAAAGCTGTCTTTGGGCACAATATGAATCATTGCACTGAAGTGGCTGGCTACTACTCAAACAGATTTATTTTATTTAAAACGTTAAGGCTTTGACCAATATATGAACAACGAACCTTGGAGAAATCATTAGCTGACATTCAAGTGTGTATATTATGATGAAAAATACTTGAAAATTAATCTGTATCAATTTAATCTGCCTTGACATAGGAAAAGTGGTTAATGCCTTAAAAGATTTCCTAATGTGGTTGTTTCTTCAAATTATTTTCTGCTGTCTCAGTATAAACAGCACCTTCCCTTTGACTTTCAGAAATTTCTGCAAATGGCAGGAGAGCTACCTACAACATAGAAGGAGCAGAGAGAGAATAATTTTCTTCTTTTAGTCTGAGACAGTAAAAAGCCAATACCACAAAATGTTGCATACATGGAGCAAGAGCCCTGCAAGTGTTCTGCATTCAAAATGCAGATCCACAGAAGGCTAATTGTCTCATTTTTTTGAAATAGCCAGCACTGGAATAGCAGAAGTCACATGGAGAAGGGCTCCAATTCACACAAAAATAGGCAGATTTAGCTGCTGCAACTTTTATTCATGCTACTGTCCCAGCCTAGGAATAATAATGCCTGCTAAACAGAAATATTCTCCCCTTGGCCACTGGGATGTGAGCTTCCAGCAGAGAAAAAAGCCACTAGGAACATAGAGAGCCATTACCTCTTTACATCAAACAACCCAGATCAGGAATTGGGACCGCGCAAGTTAAATTTTGTCAGAAGCTGCCAAAGCTGTGCAGAGCCAAAATCACCGAGCACCAAAGCACCTTCAAAGCCGCCTGCCTCTTGCTCAGCTCTCGCCTCTGGATCAGACCCCTGCCCCACTCCATGTGTGGACACATAGGAGTGCTCTGTTCTCCTCTGTGCTGACACAGCACCCAGGGCAGGACAGGACCCGAAGTAATGGCAGTGGGCAGAAACACTGCAGGTGAACAACAAGCATCATGCCCCAGCTGCAGAGCTGTTGCACCATACCTTCTTAAGAGGGTGCAGGATAAGTACACAAGGCATGCACAGGCCACCAGTGGCTGCCGCACCCACCTCTGAACACATTAACCTCCTTCTCAAGCACTTTTAAGGCCAGTCACTGTGGATGACAGCAGCACACAGTGCTTTTGCCACCTAGAATGCAGACGCAAGTAAAAAAAAAAGCCAGGGTGCAAAGCACTGAATTTATTATTTGATATCTCTTCCTGCAATGCAATGTACCTTTACTTGGCATAACATAGTGAGAACCAACTTCCACAGGCACATACAGCCCCTATGAGTGAAGCCGCTCATCACTCAGTGCCTGCAAGCACGGAGTGCACGGGGGAGAAGGAGCAGCAATGTTTGCAACATCGAGAGGCCCAGGAATGAACCAGGACTGCATGCTGCTGCATTAAAAGGAGGTGTCCTCTCCAAAGTTAAATGGGCAGAAGAAACATGTTAACTACTAGTCAGGTTCTGACGCAGACAGAAGACAAAGGGCAGGGCAGAACCAGCTGTCACTATGCCCAAGCTTTGCAATTACGACAGAGAAAAATCAGAAAGCAGCCGTGCAAGAGCCCGGCAAGGAACTGTTTGTAACCTCTGGCCAGCAGTCAGCTGCATCCGGAGGGCACTAACCATCGCGGGGACCGGCTCATGGCAGCTTCCCAGTCACAAGCTATTGCGGCAGGGCCAGAAGCTCAGAAGACTTAATACCTAACTTAATAGTAGAAAGATTAAATATCTAACTTGGTAACAGAAAACCACAGATAAGATACACGGAAGTGAGACATTCATGCACTGATATTTAAGCTAATCTGGAAAGTAGGAATTTCTTGCTGGGTTCCTACAAGTGATTTAATTGCAAAATCATCTAAACTGCTGTGCCTTTTACTGCCCTCCACTGCCTCTGTTCACCTAACCAGGCGGAAATATGGGGCTAGGTGGATGGCTGCTGACCCACAACTCAAACTTACACCCACCTAAATATGTGCGCACAAACATCCCTCTCAATCTTTTTCTGCCAAGAAACCATTTTTTTTGTGATTTCTGCCTACTGCATCTACATAAAAGCCCTTTGCTTCTTACTCAAGAGTGGACTGGATTTGATAATGCAATGTAACGTTACCAGCCCTGAAACAGCAAAAGCTCAATATTGGTCATTAAGCAGGAGCCACCAGGGAATTCACTAAACGCAGATTGCCTGTAAAGCTGGATGAGCTACTCTGCTACAAAGGCTTCTAAATGGAGACAGCCAATTTTTATCCCATCTGAGCTTACAGAGACCCCCATGAATGCAAACGGGGTAATGGCTCCAAACATTCAATCAAGTATCATAAAAGAAGGAAATGAGCACCAACTGCACACAGGCTAGGACAAAAAGTACTTCCGAGATAATATTTTTTACCTAGGCTTGGAGAACAAGTGACAGCAGAATATTTCCAAAGCTTTACCTGCAGCATCAGAGAGGAAAGACTTTGTGGCAAACATTTCCAAGATGACTGAAGTTCTCTTGTTTTCTGTTTGCTGGCCAGGACAAGTTCAATCTACAGACAGCTGCTCACTCCAGACAATGCATCAAATCACTTTGCTCTACCTAGCATCAATTTTTCTGCTCCCAACAGAAAATACAATTAGACTTCCCTCTGATTCACATTGCCTTCCATTAATATTTTAAGGTCCTCGCTTATACAAATAAAATCCCTGCAACATTTCTTACATCGTTATGTGTTACTATGGAAACTGCTAAAATGTCACAAATACAAAAGCCTAAAGCTCTGCTGCATAAGGAGTACCCTGATCCTCCTCATTTCCCTCTTTTGGTAATTTGATGACCAAATGTTTTGAGCTTAATTTAAAAAAAAAAAAAAGTCACCATTGTAGTGGGGGGTGTATTTTTTTTTTTGCATTGCTTTAAGTTACTGAGTATTTTATTAAGCAAGCAGCCAAATGAAGTCACATTTCACAAATCCATCCCGTCGGGAAGCACTTTTTAAGAAGTGAAACGACACTCAAAACTATCTGACAAACTCAGTGCTGCACAGTGCTGCAAGGAGACACCTGAAACTGCAGTGAGATCTATGTCAAAAATGACCCCTTTCTCCCACTCTCCCTGACTGTTCCACTACATAAGTAAGAGACAACTCAAATGATGTATTTTATACAGTAAGGGTGCACGTATTTAACAGATAAAGGGAGCTATAACTCTTTAAAATGGGCTAAGTATCTTTGAGAATTAAACACTTCTGGAAAGAGCATGCTTATGCTCATTCATAAGACAGCGCAAATTAATCTGCTTCAGCAGCAGAAGCATCACAAGATGTGCCAGCCGAACTCTGCCACCACTATCACAGGGAACATCTCATTTTGCAGTTAAGACATCATGGTTGCACGTGAGCACCAGGGAGAAAACAGCCATCTGCCAAGTTGTTCACCTTCACTAACCTGACGGCTTACAGCTAACAGAATTGCTTTAAATACATCACCGTGATGACCTCCCTGCTTGGGTACAATAACCAGCCACAGATCACGGCTGGAACAAGTGTGTTTTGGCACAAAGTTGCAGGTGGGTTTTGGGGAGGTGCAAACAACACAAGACTTACTTTCAACATGACCAATTTGCAGCAAAATTTTTGAGACACCCCATCTTCATAACAAGACCGATGAATTTAAGCTCTCAACAACACAAGTCTCTGACTGTCCCCTTTTAAATATCCTCTTTCACCAAAGTATCATCTCTCTTACTGCTGATGTGATGCAATTTTATGAAAAAGCATGTTCTACAGAGAAACCCCAGGCACCATTAACCAAATCCTTAACTCGGCGCGCCCATGCCAGGTACCCTTCCCATAAATAGCTTGTTCAGTGCTGAGGCCAAAGCTGGAGCAGGCATTCCAGAAAGTAACCTTATCACAGAGGAGGGGGGGAGAGGAATCTGGATGTTACTTAAGCAAACCATGTCATTATATCAATGACCAGCACATCAGCAAGTCTTTCAAATGCAGAGAGCCACAACCAGAGGATGTTAGAGACAACTCCGAGTGCAGCAGAGAATCAAACCTCTCAAACCATCCCCAGTTCCCTTCTGGCTCCAGAGACAGGAAGGGCAACTGCAACAGACTCAACTGCAATTCAAGTTTCTCTTTCTACTTCCCAGCTGAATTACTAGTCAATATACAGGCCTTCACTTATTTGTATTTTTAAGCCCTTCCTTTCATTCAGAAATCCAGCAAGTAAAACCTAAGTCAATTTTTAAAGTTCTCTTCTACCTAAAGTGTTTTATTCGAGGATGGCCCAGCAAAGCCACCCAGCTCTCTAAGCCTTTGAAATGAGACACTTGGAAAACACACCATATCCAGGGTGTGCCCGAAACACACTCCGTGGAAAAATCTGTTGGGGTAGCGCCAGTTTAGCAAAGAAAACATTTTTCCCCAGCTGGAAGTCGCGCAGCACTGCTGCCGAGCGAGTGCAACCAGAACGTATCTGCTGGAGGAGAGAACAAAGGAGGGGAAGAAAAAAAGCCCACGTTACTGCATAATGAAAACCAAGATCTTTCAGGAAGAAAAGCACATCTGTGAAGTACACCTTTACAATCTCTTTAAGGAAGTCCACATTTGCCATTGCTTAGTTTTAATCTTAGCCATATAGTAATTTTTTATCTTGTGTCAGTATTAACAAGAATAAAAACACAGCTACAGCTCTGAACTGTAGCTGCTTACAGATGCTGGTGTAACGTAATACAAAAGTCTTTTTTCCCCATCCCCCACACTGGTATCTTAGACTTCAATATTAGAGATCAGTTCTAAATGGGGCCCCTTTCCCTTGCTCAAACACTAACTGCAATTTCACATGAGATTGTAGGAAAGAAGACGAGTTACCACACAGGGTCTTCAATGCCAGTTCACATTCACAGACTTCACAAACATTTTTTTCTGCTGCTTCAGATGCTGTGACAGGCTTTTTCCAATGAAAAGCAAAGTAAATATTTATGCAACCCTATCCAAAGTGTCACCCACAAGTCCTAAAAATCTGAACCAGAGCCCATTCTTACTCACTGCCCCACTGGGTAAGGGCTATAGAGACAAAGGGTAGTTTATTGGTAGTGCCAGACACCAAATCGTTTCCAGTCCTCCACATTATCTTTCATACACCAGCCCAGCGCAGCCCCACAGCCCAAGAAACAGGCAGAGAAGATCTGACTCTGAACAGAACACCACAAAACCTTGCAGGAGCAGTAAAGGCATCTGCGAGAAAGATGCTTTGTCTGCATTCAGCCCCCCCCACATACCAAGTTCAAACGCTTTCCTGCACCACAGCACCTGACTCCACCATTATTCTTCACACGTGTGACCCAACACTGAGCGCCGGTTCCCTTCTGCTCCCCTCAAAACAACTGTGACTTCAGCCCAGAAATATAAATTTAAACCAAAGCATCAAACTCCCCCTAGGATGAAAGCCAACAACACTGCCTTAACCGAGTTCTGTGGATGGCAATTCGAGTAGCTACACTGAAAATACCTAACCTCCCTTCCATACTCCAGAAAGGTCTGCATTAGGATAAAGGCTCAAATAAAAGTCAGAAACAACTTATTAGACATCCATTGTATCTATAAAAGGTGTACTATGACCAACATTTCTTGGAGAAATAACTGACTCATTTTTCTTAAGATCCTTCTCAAGCAGTGTTCTCATTTGCCCTCTTTTCTTAAAAGCAAGAGGGACTTGCAGAGTGTCCTACTTACTCTGGATACCTGATTAAGCATTTTTGAACAATGAACAGCTCTCTGCTATTCTGCTTTCAAATGCAATGCAAGAACACGTTCAGGATTTGCTCTCTTTCTCTCTTCCCAAATGAAAGATGCTTGAGGGACATCTCTCTTGACCAACATATTGGTGCTGAGTAGCACGTGGATTACAAGCAATTCAGGTATGACATACAAAAGTTCTCACAAATAGCTGAAAACTAGAAGGTCAGGCACTGTGCTGTAGCTGGTACCTACAATCACAGCTAGAAGTCAAGAACAAGAAAAACACCACAAAAAGCCAAGCAGGTAACTGAAAAAGTCACAAAGAGTAGAGGCAAACTTTTAAGATTGGTTTGCATAAATCAGATTTAGTGAAACGTGTTTGTGACCAGTAGGAAAAGCTTCCTTAGTCCCCACAGCATGGGATTTGCCATCTGAATTACAGCTCCATGAAGTCACAGATTTGAGAAATGCTATTTAACAGCCCTTGAGATACAGGCTTGTCATGCTTTGCTTGAAAAATATAATCAAGGGAGAAAAATCAGAATTTCTAAATCCTATTTCTCAGCCAACTGATGCACCAACTGCAACTACCCCTCAACCACCCACTGACACGTGTCACACGCATCCCTCTCCAACACAGGACTTTGAAATTAGTGCTGACAAAAGCACGTATTAGTGAGAAATCTTCATTACTACCCCAAGTCCAGCAATTCTGAAATCCAGGCAGCACAATGTGACACAGCACAGGGAGGTGTCAACACACGGGCTCCAAGGCTGTGAAATAAGCCACTGCAACACCAAAGTGCAGAAGGTGCTTGGATTTCCCACCAGTAAATGGGGATAATTAAAGTGTGCTTAGGCATCATGGCCATAGGCATTGTAACAACCACAACTGAACACATTGTAGGTACTGTCTGACCCTCGTAAAAGGCGGTGTGAGAAGTCAGTCACTAGGAACTTCAGTTCACTCTCAGCAGCTTGACATAACTGCCATCAAAACAGAGGCTTTCCAAATAAGAAACCTGAGCTAAAAGGTAAGTTCCAATCAAATATTTGTTTTCACTACCTTTTCAGAAAAATTTTCCATGATACACAGACTGAAGTTGGGGATTGCAAAGACTAAATCACATACTACTCACCAGCTTAACGGCTATGTCACTGCTCAACACAGGTAACTAATCAGACAAAAGTAATTGACCAATGCTGATGAAACTAGTCTACAGGGAAGTGCAAGACAACCAAAGAAACCGACCAGCCTGAGGAAAGCAACTACTATAAAGATGCACAAGCCACATGAAGTATTTCCTGTTTCTATGTATTAGTACAGGGCCCCAGAAACACCAGGACTTTGATTACTCCCTAAATCATCACTTGGTCACATAAACCAGAGCCCAGCCAGCAGCCCTCCAGCACTGGGAGGAATTCGCATGCCTTGCTCCGAGCGACCTTTCACAAACAGCAGTTCCTGATGCTACCAAGCTGACAACACCATTTGGGCTCTTTCAAAGTAGCACAGGTTTCGCAGTCACAGACGGCTGCTCCCTACGCTCACACCCAGCCAAAGAAGTTCAGTATGATTCTCTACAGGGGAGGCTTCAACCTGCCTTTGCCATCACCAAGCAGAGGCAAAGCTTCTCTAGCTCCTAACTCTGCCACTGCACATGCTTTTGAAGCGACACATAAGAGGATCTTAGCTGTGAAGCAAAGAGTTGTATATTATTAATCTGAGAGCAAATGAAATGCAACATGGTGGTCCTTGATCCACATAAACCTAAGAATGCATCATGAACCAACCCTGTCTGCTCACACAGTCTTTCTCCATCAGCTGCATAAGAATCAAGAGCGCCTTGTTAAACCAAGCCCATAGCTGGTAGGGCTTCCCAACAAAGGTGTAATGAATACCTCCCTGCTTTGTTTATGCATTACATGATGGCCTGGTTATGCACCTGAATGACAGCACCTTCCTGGGCGGCAGGTCTGTAAGTGCTTTAAAAGAACCTAGCAACTTCTGACAGATCCTTAACGCTACTGGAAAGACGCAATTCCTCAGGGAGATACTGCTCTATAGCCAAGATCAGGTGGGCCAGAACAGTACAAATGTTTTGAAGTCTGTCCTTGACCAGATGCTGATTCCAGAATGCCACCATGCCAGAAAAACTCAAAGGTCAGCTCTTATCTAAGCACGATGTAAACGCATCTTTGTTTCTTTTGCATGCTTCTACTTGAATCCCACAGGCAGTCAGTGACATGGCCTCTTACTGCAAGCAAGCTACAAGACACAGCGTCTGTAGCATAACCCTCACTAAAGATCTAGAAGCAAGCAAGCATTTCTTGGGGGAAGGCAGGGGCACCCAGGAACAACACATAGCCAAGGGATGGTGATTGAGGGATGAGGCAGGAGTTTTTACACTAAGATATTCCATTTCACTACCGAAATTAAAATAATCAGGGTCAAAGTCTTCCCTCCAATAAGTGAATTCAGCAAGCTGCAAAATCCAGCCATACTTGAGCAACCCTGCAAAAAGCCCTCGGTTTTCTGTGCTCACACAAACATAAAGCAATGGTTCTGTAAAATAAGCTGGCCCAAGGCAGCTTCCCAGTGGAAAAGTCAGCTCTTCCCCTTCCTGTCTCTTAGCGCTACTTTGTTAGAAGTACTCAGATGCTTGCACCAGCTCTTAAGGTTGACTTCAGGAGTTTCGCTAACAAGCACAAATGTGCATTCAGCCCCAACTTCAGTAATGCCAGAGCTCATGAGACCCAATGTCAAAGCACTCAGGCCAACAGGACAGTCAATGCCAGGAAGACTATTTACTAAATACCCACATGCATAAACTTTAAACTAGGTTTGGTGGGCCTGGCCTAGATGCCAGTATGCATACACACCAGCTTCTGAACCTGCAGACAATAGAAGGATTGTTCTTTTATAAGCTTTAAAATCTTTGGGTTTTTAAGAGTACTCGGGAGGTTGGGGAATGTAAAGGCATGACTAACACAAAGGGCAGAAAAGTCAGCAAAGAATTTCACGCATCATGTCTGTGAATACTGCACTTCCTCTTGGGATTACGATGAGTGGCAAAGAAATTTCACTTTGCTAGACAACACGTGAATCTATGAAATCCACAATATGGGAAATTTATATTACTTTGGACAGAATTTTAACCAAATGTCTCCTCTAATAACAATTACAATACTTATAAATGCAATTTTACTACTAATCCAAACAGTAAGTTTGTGGACATTATAAAACATGAATAATGTTATTAAACTCTCTTCTCTAAGAGCACAAGAACACCTTTATGTCCAGTCAGCAGGGACCACACGCTCAGCTACAAGCTTTGCGCTGGGAGAAAGTCGAACTTATGCCATGTTTAAGACTTCACATAGAGAAATTCATCCTATGCTAACATCCCAAAACATGATGTGACATTTAGCTGGAATTTAATATTCAAGAGCTGTAACACCTGTTCATCAGCACTCATCCATATGAGCGTGTTTTTGGAGCATGATGAAGTTACCAAGTACGCACACTGTTCACGTCCACCTACCTAGTTCAGTAAAATTTGTGTTATGCAGTACTCAACCAGCCATTAACATTACTTTGGACAACAGGTATCAAAATACATTCAGTTATTTCTCCACAGAGAGCTGAATAAACCCAGAATAGCACAGGTATGCAAAAGTCCTGGTGACTATTTCCAACCTTCATCGGAAAGCTGTCCGCATTCCAAACAAGACCACTGTGACTGCTGCAGGGAGCTTTTTGTTGACTGTAGCTATACTTCACAGAATGTTTAAGTTCAATAGGTCCATCAGGGTGGAAGAGATCATCTACTGATGCAAGCAAGATTTTACACAGACTAGACACAGAATATGGCTTTTTAAGAGATTTGTTCAAAATACTGTGATATGCACTCCTAGGGAAAATGTTTGTCTTTGTGAGAAAAATTTCCCTTCTTCTTTGACCTGTCTCAAGACCTTTTCCCTTGATGAGGATCCTCCTCCTCCACACACAAATTGACACCTAACACTTATGCAAACAGTATCCAGTTAACAACGTAATTATGAAGCTGTTGTCATCATGTAATGCAACTCACAGACAAGAAGAAAACTCCCAACAATATCTCCCAGAGATACAAGAAGAGAACACACTCACTTCACATTTCCACTGGCATTTGGACCAAATCCTTTCAGAGTATTTTTTTCCAGGCAGTTCATTTACACACACACACAAAAAAAACCCTCCCCAGTCATGCTGTCAGCTACTAGGATTCAGACTGGCGTTACTTTACATAACTGGTTTACAACAAAGATTCCCATTGTAAAAAGACAAACATTTCATTTCAGAGGACAGGTCCAACACATCATGGAGAGAACCGTTTATAGTATTTCAGGTTTGTACCTGTAGCTTGCTTGCACCGCTCCAGCCAGTCAGCATTTCCAGGACTTGCTTCTCCACAAGAACACCAATGACTACTGTATGCATGAGGAATTTTATCTTCGATGTTGCATGTGGTGCCTGAACTAGGAAGTGTGCTGCACATCACACCACACTAGTTTTAAGAATTACTTCTTTGATCTAAGCCCATCAAAAGAGAAAACTGTTCCTACAAAATCCAGCTCTTCCATCTGCCACCTTTCACCTTCCTCTCCCCCCAGCAGAGGTAAGCAAAGCATGACTGCTACTTACAGCGGTATGTGGGGTTGTTCTGGGTCTGCTTTGGTCAGTTCCTCTTCTTCAACGTCAGACTCTCCTCCCGAGCTGCTGTCAGTGACATCCGAGTCAAATGCTTGTTCACTGGATCTCAAGTTTGCCATACCACTGGCCGTGAATCTCTCCAGTTCTTCCGATATTGAATCACTCTTCAAGATGCTGCTTAGGCCTTCTGAAGTAACTGTCTCACTTGCAGCTTTCCTCAAGGCTGCTTCTGCTTTCCTGGTCAACATCAGCTGGCTCCGATGCCTCAGGGGGTCCAAAGCTGGAAGTTTGCTCAGAGTTTTCTCCAAGAAGCCACCCAACTGCTGCTGGATGTGTCTCTCCACCTGCTTTGCCTGCACCACCTGCAAGCGTTTCTGCAGCCTGCGGGCACGGTTCTCAATGTCTGCCTGCCGTCGCAGCAATGCCCTCGTCCTCATCTCGGAGTCAAGAGCACTGTGGTGACCGGCCAACAGAGGAGGTTTAAGCTCCTCCAACTTACTCCCAAAGTCAGAGTGACTAGCAACACCAGGCAACCTAGTCTCTCCACTGCCACCCTCGAGCACCCGCTGTTGCTCCGTGGAATTAAGGGCAGATTTGTTTGCAGCACTATTATTGCTAAATGGAGTTGTGTGCTCTGCATCAAGCCTTCTATGCGGAAGAGTGCAATTGGTCAACCCGGTCTTCACGTCCCCCAATTCAGAACCTCCTGCATTATAGTCAACACCCTGGAGGGCAGCAGAAGGAGGAGCACACTTCCCACCATTCAGAGAACTAGAGTTTTCATGGTCTGAATTGGTACTTTTGGCCAATTTCTTGGCCAAGCCATTTACGGGCGCTTGCGGGAGAGGTGGCTGGCTATTAGTACTCATTGTTTTTAGATTCTCCAAAGTGAATTCCAACACTGGTTGCCTCCCCAACAGATCACTTGTTTTCAAGAAGGACTGAGATAAGAGAGAATGAGATTTAAGGACTGTCTGCTTGTTGAAGACTCCTTGCAGCTTCAGAGGCTCTTTTGAAGAAACAGATGTTACATCCGAGCAGAGATAAGAGGCCACTAGTGGCTGCAGCTTGCCCAGCTCTTCCTTCGTAGGGTTGTTTCGGAAATCTAAACTGGGATCCTCTGGAGCAATGGCTTTCCTTTTGGTGCCGTTGGCAGCCAGGAGGATGCTGTTGGCGTTGCCGTTGCTCTCGGCACTGCCAGGTGACAAGGTGGAGGATGGGGGAGCCAGCTTGAATCGGATGTGGTGAGCTTCAGCTGCTGCGTCAGTGAGAGCGGGCGCCATCGCAGCCATTCAGCACAGAGAGACGGGAAGTCCAGCCTCTCCCGGTGCCGAGGCCAGCTCCACTGCCTCTCACTGCCTCTCTCAAGGGCAGCCTACAGAAGGGAAGGAAAAAGAGAAAGTTAGGCATTGCACTTATAGAAAATAAAACAAACAAGATGGACAACAGCAGTGAGACTTATTGACTCTTGGTAAAGCCACGCAAGCTTCACATTCAGCACAGCGTCCACCCTCTGCAACCACCAGCCTCACGCTCAGCGGAGCTGTCTGGGCACCAGGCAGGTAAAAACAGAAGTACCCAACACGAGAGCCAGTCCTCTGTACAGGCTAGTGTCTGCCTGTAACTACCATCCTCATCTTTCAGCCCATCCACCCAGCACACCAGCATCATTCCAGGCCTTCATGAAAGGTCCGGCCCTGGTTGGGAGGACCCATTCCTCAACGCCAGCAGCTCACCCACTTCATCTTTAAGATCCTTGAGCTATGTCTATAAAACAGTTTTCACTGCTTCTACTGCCAGTTCAGGTGCGTTAAGAATAACAAATTAGAACTATAACATGTAACAGAGACAGTGCTTGAGGGGAACAAATCTCCATATGCTTAAACTCCCAGTGGCTGAAGAAACCCCACCACCCCACACCCACTGGAAAGCCTTGGATTTGAAGAAAGTCCTTTCCCTGGTGCATATGAAACCTACTTTCCCAGAAGTATATTTCCAAATAAGCCAGGTGATTTCCAGTGTTAGCAATTCCCCTTTCTCTTTCAAGAACATGGATAAAGATTAACCCACACACACACCATGACAGAGCAGTTCTATGCTCTAATAGCAACCCATGGCCTAACTCAACTAGATCAAACAAGTTAAGAGAAATAACCAAAGACCTTTCATTCATGTATATTGCAACCTTTCCCCCCTGCATCACCTTCACATTTCTGGTTACCTACTTACTCTCTTTACCACTAAAAGTGTCAGTGTTTTTTAATGTCTTTTTTTTTAAACTGCATTCACATAACCCACAGCACAGGCTGTGCTACCAGTGCAACAGTTACTTTATTTTCCTTTTGCTGCAAAATTTATCTAGCACCTTCATAAGCTATTTCAATGTCAATTTAATAATAAGTTGCCCTGATCTCTTGCCTGATATGCCAATCCTCTAATTTCACATAAATTTGCATAAGCTTGTTGTAGCTGTTCATTAACACACCCCAACGACCAAATTAATATACCACTTCACAGGAAAAGTGAGGATTATCTAAAGTTTGAATATGTTGAATGAGCAAAATTTAACAGCCAGTTTTGTTTCTAGCCTCATTCAGCTGCACCACAGTTGCTCCCCAGCGTCACACCAGGTGCTTCCCCGTAACAGGGACCACAGACAGACATTAGGGCTGAAAAACACTAAGTATGAAAAACTGAATTTTTGTGAAAAGTCAGAGATGAGTTAGAGAAACAACTCTACATCCCCATGGAGGGAAGGCCCACAGGGCAAGCTCAAAGTTATTTGCTCTGTTTGGTTTCCAATGAACATGTACGTTGGCCAACTGTCAGGTCTCTCACCAGGTCTACGATTCAGACCACCTGCGGTCTCACTAACTCTCTCGCCAAACCTTCAGTTACGTGACACAGAGGAAGACGACAGGGAAGAAAGGATACACTCACAGAGGGACTGATAAAAAAAACCCTGAAGCTATTGTAACAGAAGTACAGAGACACTAGAGGTGGGTTCAGACTTCAGAAGTCCCCTGTTGACAGAATTTAGCATATTTTGTAATCAACTATACCTTGTCTTCACTGAAAAAAGGATACTGCATGCCTAAAAATTTACTGCATGCTCACTGAAAATGGCTTTTAGTCACTGTTTGGGTCCACAAATAAAGACTGAACATGACTATTCAGGGAGGAAAGAAAAAAGAGGAACTTGCAAGGAACCTTCCACTTGTAGTAAGACGCCCTTGGGAGAGGAGGGAGGAAAACTGAGAGAATAAAGGACTTCCCCAACTCCAGCCTCCTACCAAGACCTTCACTACAGAGACATGTACACTTGGAATGACTGTTCCTAACGGGCACTCCCAGTTCTGCAGAAACATGCCGGTCTGTCTTCCAAAGGAAGACTCTTGGACCAGTGCTCTTCACCACAATTACCACAGCATTGCAAGATATCGAGAGCAGCTTAGTACTGCAAAAAAGCAGACAAACCTGCACTTGGTGCTGAATGCAATGATTCTTTATGAACATATTTGCACTGCACTGCAGCCATTTAGGAGTTTACCTAGGTTGAAGAGTATTTTAGAGTAAATTTGTAGGTCATCAGCTTTAGTTAAATTAACAGAAGTAGAAAACAGAAGCGAAACTTTCATGCTGCCTTTTCCTCCGGGTTAGCAAACTCACTTTAAAAAGAATATCCTCCTACTAAGGTACTGCAACCCTCCTTGGCTTCACTTTTAGTTGGGTGGACAGCACTTAAAATACTTTGGAAGCCTGGAAAGCCTCACTTACGAACAAGGTTTTGTTCTAGTAATTTAAAGATGACCTCCAAAAGTTATTTGGTGTATTTTTTTTATTCAGGTCCTTATAAACTATCTGCGTGCTAGACAGCACTGTTTTTTCTAACACTGAGTTAGATCTCTATTCTTACAAACAACCCTTGGAAAAAACATTAAAGAGCATTTGTAAGCATGTTCCCTTCCCTCTGTTTCTAAGTTTGGGTTGTTATTAAAGCTGTATTACACTTATCAGTAATTTCTTCATAACAGGGAACTGGAGGGGAGAGGGTGGCAAGGCATCTCTCTGAGGTGACCATAGGAAGGAGGAATAACCCATGGACACAGTCTGAGGAACTTCCAGAGCGTTCTGAGAATTTTGACAGTAATTCCAAGAATTATCCTGAATCTTGTGTCTGCCTCTGGGACTCAAACCATGCTGGCAAGTTCCATCCAAACTGCTATCACCCATCAACATTAGTAGATTGATGTGAGCACCCATGGGTCCGGTTTTTTTGGTGTTTCGCCACCAAGGGTCTACGACTCACAGCACTTGAGTTGACATGCACGTGACCAAGAGGCTTCTCCTCCTGCAGAAGTCCTGCTGGTAGACAACTGTCAGATTAACTGGACTACCACTCCAGTTCCACCACCACAGTGCGTGTGCTGCAGTACAAGCTCCAGCCCTGCCTTCAACAGCCGTGGCACACCACCTCGTGCTAAACTTCACTTGGTAAGATTCAAAAGGAGCTTTTTCTGGAGGCCAACATGGCATTTACAACATGTCTGAAGATAATACTCAAAATCCACAAGCACGTTCTTGATTTTCACTTTAAAACTAGAACACTGCCAGAGCAGTTAACGTTAATTAACAGAGAAAAGATGAAAAGCTCTAGTAAGCAGGTAAAAACAGGGTAATCGTAACTCGCTCATCTTCCCTCGCTTCCTGAGGAGTGCATGCGAGGCCCCTGAGGGAGGAAAGTCACCAGGCCTACTCAGGTGGCTTCACCCACAATCCTACGTCAACTACACCAAGATTCAAACTCTTACCGCTTTTTAAACACAGAGCAGAGGGAAGAGCGGGAATAAGGTCGAGGCAACGATGGGATGTTAGAAGAGGCACAAGGAACGTGCCCAGTCACGCTATACCCTGGAGGAGCTATCAGGTCATGACACCCCTGAAAACAATCCTTCAGCATGCTGACTTACTCAAGACCGTCTGCTTTTAAAACGCAATTTTACAACCAGACCTTGAAAGAAGAACTGGGTTTCTAAGCACATGATTTTGTGCAACACCTCAGAAAATAAGCCCAAAATGAACACAGGAAGTTTTTACTCTCTGAAATCTTTGTGACAGGAGTTTCAGGGGGAGAAACTGGGCAACCTGTGCTTCCAGCAAGGTTCATGAGAAGATCAGGGGAGCTCTGAGTCCTGGACACAGGAGGTATCAATAGCCTCTGCTTTGCCCACTCATCTAAATACTCATTCATGTTTCTCTCCCAATGGGCTCTCCATGCCCTCCCACCAGCAGGTCTCCTCACAGACACGAGTCCCCCCATGGCCTCCCTTCTCATGCCACCGTGCCCTGCACCCGCCTGGCTACACTACCTCTGCCTTCGAGCCCTCCCAGCACCGCTCAGTGACACACACATCTACCTTGCGTATTTATATTCCCTGAATTACAGTTTAAACCCCTGACATTATATCCAAACTCCTGCACCTACTGTCTAGTTTCATCACGTACCAAACCACACTGCGACTGTTCTTTATAGTTGCTGCGAGGCCTCCTTACTTCCCCAGATCTCCTCCTACGAGGCACTCGCCCAAACCCACCTGGGCACATTCCCCTTTTCCTACAACTTGCACGAGAAATTAAGACAGAAGAGGTTATGGGTGATCATGTGGATTTAAGTTCCACACACATGCAAAGGACAAATAGATGTGTTTGTGTTAGATGCAAGCCTCCCCCCAGCTGACTACACGACCACCCGCAAACTCCTTCACCTCCAAAGCTGTCCTACCCAACACACAGGTTTTGTAGAGGATACGTACACGAAGGTACTCTTGAATTAGAAGCAGTAAAGGCAAAGCTACCCTGAAGGAAGTGAATATTATACCAATTCCCACTTCCCCTCTCCTCCCCCACTACGAATCAAGAGTGCAGCCAACTCTTGAATTTGTGTGGTTACAAATGTCTTTTAGAAAAAAAAAACAAAAAAACCCCAAACAAACAAAAACCAAACTTGCTAGAATAAAATCTGTATACATTTCACAACTGAAATACATCATCTATGCTTCTAACCTCAGCAGAGTAACTTAAAATGCAGGTACTCAATACACAAGCTAACACCCTGAGCCCTAGAAATATTTTCCACATCAAAAATGTACATCTACCAAAAGTTACACCTATTATGCATAACAGATCCTCTATATGCCTTTTGTTATCACCTTTCAACATTTTATAGTTGTAAGACAGATGTTTACCAATTTAGAAAGAGATTTACATGAGAAGTAACTCTCAAAGCTTTAATTAAGGAAACGTGACAGGCAAGTACAGGACGATAAACTTATTGATAAGCCAGCTATCATGTGCAGTTTGGAAGACTGTATGCTTATAATGACCTACATTCGGGAAACAGGCGCTTTTTTTAATATTAATGAAAAAAAGGTTAAGAACATACATAAGAACCACAGATTTTTAAAATACATACACGAGTACCTTCCACATATATTAACACTACAGACTCACACCTAATCTCCCTGGGAAAAGTTAAGAATTTTAATATTAAGAACATCCCAGGGAATGGTACTTATGTATTGGAACAAATAAGAAAGATATTACTGAGCTCCATTTTTATAGCCTTTGTTTCCAACCAGAAGCCCTCAAGATTAAAATAAAAGCTGCTGTTTCCACTTGTTGGTCCACACTAGTGGCAGGGTCTTTTGGTCAACTCTAAACAGCAACGTGAGGCCTCCCTCTTCAAGAACAATCTTCTCTTATGCCTGTGAATTCTCATTGGATATAAGTAAACCAAATCAATTGCATAATCTGGAGTAGAGAAGGTTTTATCAATATGATGTCAGAAAGAAAAATAAAAGCCACGAAGCAAGATTAACTGTCATCTCCCCAGTCAAAAGTAAGGGAAGTTGAATAATTACAAGAATGCCTTCACCCAGAAAATGAAGTGGCTGGAGATAAAAAAAACCATTGCTGTTAAGTCACTCTTCAGAACAAAGTTGCTGTTTGCAGTCAAATAAAAAGAAATGTGGTTTAAAAAAAATACAATGGGACATTTGCACAAAGAAGCAGTCTGACAGAGTCAAAAAAAAGAAAAAAGCTTTAATTGTGAAATCCGGGTCTCCCCCCCATCCAGTATCAGAGAGATTTTGTTTTTCTTTCGCATAATCTGGGCAAGTTGCCCAGGAAATATGAAAACCTGAACTCAGGACTCAGGGAGCAAGTTAAACAAAAAACAGAATTGCCTTTTAATTTTAAAGACACATTTTCATTCACTAGGTGCGGTCATACCAACCTTTGCTCAAAAGCATATGATGGCTACCAAAACTTTTAACCCTCCCACCCCATAAATGGCACCACCTTAATACTTCGTATTTTAAAACAAGGCATAGACCATCACTACAAAAAGTCTTTTAGAGTGCCTTGCATTAACTGGCCATGTCCTCAAGAGGAAATAACAGAATAGAGAGGAGCAGAATTAAGTGTCTCCAATCACTAGATCCCTGCCCAATGTGGTAGACTGGTCTCCAGCTGAGTTTAAATACCTTATTTTGAATTCATAACACAGTTCTCCAGGACATGTATGCTCAGCTAACTGCAGATCTCAGCTTTTATTGCTCCTCAGATCTCACAGGAGAGAGAACAATCCACAAAGACTGCCATGGCAGCAGCTAAAAACAAGATGACACGAACTCCAGAACAGAGATACTTGTTTAATAGAAGATGATGTTCAATCACACATCACAGGTTCCTTTTTATGGGCCATAATTACACTGTGAACTTGGTTTGCTGTTTCTCATTTAGTGTAAGGCAACTTCACGGTAACCTTTCCCATCATATCCTCTGTCGCTGCAGACCTCAACAGGAAGTTACAAAGATTTCAGAGAGAGGACTCCTAATGTTTGGTAGAGCTGAAAATGAGAAATATTTAAGGTCCACCTTCTACTAACATCTCTGAGGCCCGAAGTAGTTCCCGATACAGAAGTATGTATTTCAATTAAACTTTTTTAAAAATAGCTAGGTTTTCTTTAAACACTCGTCTTCCCACCAAATCTGCAAAAAATAAGTTTGCAGCAAGACATTAAGAAACAGGTGAAGATGCGGCCTGTTCAGGCTGACAGCTACTCCCATTTCCTTTCTTCAGATGCGATTTTGTTATCCTTTTTCCTTGTATCATTAGATAAACAGCACAGTTTCATCATTAAATTAAGATACTGCACTATCAAAACTCTATCCTCCAGAATTAAGTCTTCATGGCTATTAGCATATCCCATTTTGCTGTTTGTCTCATTCTCTAAACAGAGTTATACTTTGGCAGTCATCTGTTAACAGCAGTTCATGGCAGTGGGAGAGACACGCTTATTTTCTAACTTTGAAACCTGAACAGGACCTTATCCAAGCTATACTCTTCCAAAAACACAGGTCTGAACTCAGACCGAAGAGGACACACATAGGGTTTAATGGAATTATGTTTACTCAAGTCCTGCATCACCAGGACTCTTGCTGATTTGAGTATGACAACTCCTTTGCCCAGCTGAGAAAAAACAGAAAGCCTCATTCCAATTTAAACGATTTGTTACAGAAAACTGCATCCTTCAAGACCCAGCTAAACTGCTGTTTACAAGGCTGGGAAGGATTCTCAACCCAAGCAGTGTACTGAAGTCTTTGCTGCTTTTCATTCCAGATAGACATTGTATTCCTGGAAATTATGAGCAGGGACACGGTATTTATAAAATGCTGCAACAGAAACGGTGCTTCTCAGATCACCTGCCCATTCTGACTGCCCAAATGCTAAGAGGCTCTTTTTAATGAAACGATAAACACTTTGAACAGAGGCATGCGTGCAGAACTTAAATGTTATTTGGTCTAATCAATATGGGATCCACCTGAGACACACTAAATTAAATTCCCATTTAGGTGTAAGTTGGCCCACCTGTTTCCCACACAGTCCAGTAAAAAATAAACAAAAAAATGCAAAATCAGGTGCTGCTAAATGGGGATGGGCAGAGATATCACTGACCCACTCCCAAAAACTTGCTCCAGAAAAATATAGTTTTCCAGAAAAGGAAAATCATATGGAAGGGGGGTGGGGGGAGGCCCACAAATCAAACCATGGGCTGCTCGCCCTTTCTCCCCCCTCCCCAAGCTTTACCCTTTCCCTGCCTTGGTAGGACCTAAGGAGTCCTCAGGCCTATACATTAAGCCTTATCCACCCTGGAAAAGTCTTTTGAGGACAGGCACCACTCGCTGCCTGAGCAGAAAAAGGGTGGAGAGCTGAAACTCCAGAGACAGTCTTTGTTCAGAGTGTTCATTAGATAATGGTAGCTGCGTTCACAAAAACACAGTTATAAACAGGGCTAAAGGAAGTGACTTTGGTCAAAAGAACTGCTCAGTTTTCACCCCTAACTTGCGTGATGTCAGAATTTCACCAGTTCTCCAGTTACCGAATGACCTCCAAGAGCAAATGAAAATCTAATACAGCATTTTAAAAAAAAAAAAAAAAAAAGGGGGGGAAAAAAGCATAAAAGAAACACAGCCACATCTGCCTGGTCATCTGCTGCTTTATCACCTCTGAAGAGGGAACACAAGTCATCCTCATTGCTAAATCATTACAAATCAGCTATAACAGTATCACAACCAAGTTCCACAATTAACTGCTCCTGCAGCATATCAATCCATTAAGCCCTACACAGCTGTGCTACCTTGGCAGTGTGGCTACAAAAAAAACATACCCATCCCTCCCGCGCCAAAAAACATGCCACTCATGTCTCATCTCTGACGGTGGCCGACAGCGGACACCTCGGGAAGGAAAAGCGATCTGTCCCGGGATCCTGGTCCCTTCAGCAGGTCGGGGGTTTCCCCAGCTTTGCCTTTACAGGCCCTGGGTCGACTCTGCTTCATCTCCCTCTTCGCTGATTTAAAAGGCTGCCGACTTCTCAATTAAAGAAATAATATAATCAGATGGAACAGCGTTGCTACCCACACTGTTCCCATGCCAGAATGAAAATTCAAGAGCACTACGCTAAAGCAAGGGAAGAGCATCAGAGGTTCCTCCATGAAAACAAAGGCTATAAAAAGGACAAATATGGTTTTAAAGAGAAAGCGCTTACATACAAACAGATCCCTGGATTCATAACTACGACAGAGGTTTAGTCACACAGACACATAACACCTTAACTGCCCCCCAAAGTGTTTTATAACCCTGTCATCAGCGGGACCGTACCACGGCTGAAGTACTCTCCTACTTTCCCACCTTTTACTTCGCCTTATTTTTAGAGACACAAATCACACTGTACACATGACATGATGTAACCACGAACACAGACATAGCCCAAACCAGTTCAAAATATAATGGTCAGTCAAAACAAATAAAAACCTGCAGTTCCTCCCATATCCTGACTGGTTTCATGGAAAACTACAGTTTGTCATTCAAGTGCATTTTACATAACAGGCAATATAATCTATATAATACCTGTGTTTTGATCCACCTATACACAAATTTAATGAGCAGAGAGATGACACCTCGTTTTGTAAGGAGGGTCTGCTTTTTTTAATTTTTCCTTTTACATGACCCTCGTTTATACCCAAAAGGAGGCAAATTTCTCTGTAATCAAGCACTGGAAGATGCTAATCCCGTGATGGAAATAAACACACGTACCGATCACGGAAAGCATTTCAGGATAGCCGTGCTCTTCCAGCTTGTTTTGAGAAAAATAATTCCGGATCGGCAGGACCGGTTGGGGGGGGG
>VYZW01035410.1:18590-32175 GCA_013401315.1 Balaeniceps rex | reverse complement strand
CAAACTTCCACAATTTATATCCACTAGCTCAGCAGTTTGCTCTTTAACCCTAATGCCTATCAAAATTACGCAACTCTTTATAAGAACCATGAACGTATTGATTTATCCTTGTTCACAAATAATTTAAAATAAAATAGAAGCAGCTATTAGAAGCATGGATAGAACACAAGGATTTTGGGGAAACTTCATTTCTGAATAAGGAAATTATCTGTTGCAGTCCTGTTGATGTATTCTTTGCACGCTTCTGTTTTCACAAAAATCCCTCTTTGATGGCACTGGAATGCTAGATATTTTCTTTTGTTGAGCCACATGGAGACTGATGAATTGAAAATTCTTTTTTGGTCACATTCAGATGACCAGTGCAATCAAGTCACAGATGCAATAAGAATGATGCACAGATTACAAAATGGACCTGCAAACGGTAGTTTCAGCAAGGCCCAAAGTATTTTTAAGTTCTAAAGCTGCAACTACTGCATGTTATAAGTTGTGGAAGTTTGCCGATACTCATGTAGGTTTTCTTTTGTTAAATATGTCCAAATGCTGTATGATTAAAGTTCAAAATCTTCAAAGAAAAGAATAAACGTTACGCAATCATTTCAAGCTCCCCTCCTTTGACCTTAATATGTACTTCAAAAGCTAAGCAGATGCTTAGCAGGAACTAAAACCCCAACTCAACAGATGTACCAACAATGATATGGCAAGATGCACCTTCCATAGCTTTTGGCAACCCTTCCCTTTTATTATTCCTCTGCTCACAAGTACTTTTTAAGTCAAAGAGAGGCCTAAGCAAGTTAATAGGCCCTTAATATGTACTCTGCTGCCTGAATTGATTGCTGTTTATAAGGTAATCTTTGGGACCGCATGTGGCTCAGCCTCAGTTCATCTCCTACAGAGACACAGCCCCCAGGCAGCTCTGTTTTCATCAGACCAAATTGTAACCCAATCAACACCTTTCANTATGTCTGTCTAAAACTAATTCAGCTTCTTCCAAAGACACATTCTAAAAGCTACATTAACAACCTAATAGCACTTTGTGAGTTACCACCATCGCAAATGCAAATTGTATAGTTTCCTTCTAGCCTAAGAAAGAAAGGTAATCAGCTAGCTCCAGGCTGCTCAGGACCTTGGTCCAAACCTAGGCCTCCTTAACCTCTGCCAAACTGAAACTCAACATTAGCTCTAAATGCCAGGCTTAGCTCTGGCACGTTTGATGCACCTGAAAAGAACTGTGAATGCAACAGCATCATCCCACAGGTTAATCCAGCGGCACCATCAGTTCCAGACCTTAGCCTGAATGTAATCACACCCTGAGTGCCGTAGTGCAAAGCTGCAAACTGTAGTCAAGACCTGTCCCTGACAGGTTAACCAGGTAACCTCTTCTGAACTTGAGTACTTACATGCATATTCAGGTGTCAGGCAGCCAGGCTATCGGTACCAGCAATAAAGCAAAATAATGCACCCCCAAAAGTTAGTTATCTCCTAGGAAAAAGCTTTCTGGATTGGTTTTTTGGATAGCAGCAAATCTAGGACTTGTCCTCAGTCTAACTGATAGCAGGTCTCTGGCTCTTACTTTTATTTTTTTAAATAGACACAAATGTGCTGAACTGGGTCTATACTTCTTCAAAAAAAGTTTTAAAATTTCTCCTAATACCAGAGGGGATCTAAAGATACAACAGTTATTCTTAGTAAGCTGCTGTTATAGCTATTTGTACCATCTCATAAAAGAGAATCTATGTACCAAATACCTCATTTTAAAAACCATAACAAATTGGTGGAAAATATATTTTAGTTGCATGAAATTTTAAGCAAATGTTTTTTAAACTCAAATTATTACTCAATTTAGGCACAGTTATTTTTTTTTTAACATAGCTAATTTTTTCTTGCACAATGGCCCGAGTTTGGCTTAATGCCACTGAAGAAAAATGCCGTAAAACCAGAATGAAAAAATCTTTCTCTGTGTCAACTTCACTCTTATTTTCAACTTCATACTGAACACACTCAAACCCACTGGGTATCATTAACTAGAAAGCAGAAAATAAGATAATACCCCATCTAAAAAATATTATACGCAACAAGTTTTTAAAAGATCTGTAATCAACAACCATAAATATGCCTCCTCAATGTAAGTGTTCCACACAGATACAATTGTCTCTCCCATCTTGCAGACTAAGCTAGGATTTCAGCTCTGCTCCATGTATTGCATGCTTGACTATTGCTGAAAATTCTGGGAGGGAAGTCATCAAAACATGTGATAAATGCTTTAAAAAAACAGGTTATTGTGTTTGGGTGGGCATGGTACTGTAAGTGGCTTCATTATCGTCACAATAAAGCCTTTCTTCTGGTGGGCTCTGGAGAAGTTTGATAAGGACTCTTCTGCAAAGGATTCACAAGACTGCCAGTGGGAGAGTTGAAATGGGTAGATCTTGTCTCCCAGTCACATCAATTCAAGTTGTTCTCATGCTGCTCATCTTTCTCAATTCAATACCAAAGGGAGGGAACGCCCAGGCATAGCACAAAAATATGCCACTAGAAAAAACACTGAACATATATCAGCATTAAAATATCTTTCCAGAGCAGTTAGCTACCAAATTAATCTTCACTTGCCCCCCCCTTTTTTTTTTATTTTTTAAAAATACTGTATTATTTTTACTAAACTCTCCTCACAGAGAAAGCTAAGGGAATGACTGTTTCTGCATCTCTGACCTAAACTACTTCCTGTTTCCAGAACAAGAACAGCTGGATTTTTTTATTATTATTATTTAGCAGAGATAAACTAATATTTCTTGAACAGATACGTTCCCAACATTTCTCAAAAAAACCCCCAACATATACCTTTATCCTGATATGCACCAAAAAACAAAGCCTCTCGAACTCAGAAAGTGTTACTTGAATTCCTTTAAGAGCTTTAATTATACACTATTCAAACAAAGAGAAGATGTTTGCCATTGGATTATTTTCCAAAGAAATAGTGAGTTTAACAGTTTGTGCTTGAATTACAGGTTTTGACCTGGAATTCTGTTCCAGATGTCAGTGTGGCAACTGAGCAGCCAATTCCAGAATCCAAGAATAATCTGCATAAATCCTTTGATTAAGAAAAAAAACTCCTCTCTGACTAGAATTTCATTCAAATCTCCAGCATACATATTAGAATCAGGTTTTAGCTCTCTCAACTGCTAACTGAAGTGCTGATGCAGTGCCTCATTTAAAAGATTAACCTTCCAAATTAACATTCACAGGCTTAACAACTTAACTCTAACTTGGAGGAGTTTTTGTTTTGGTTTTTTGGTTTTTTTTTGTTGGGTGTTTGGTTTTTGTTTGGGTTGGGGGGGGGTGTTGGGTTTTTTTGTTTTGGTTTGGTTTTTTTGTGTTTTTTTGTTTGGTTGGTTGCGGTTTTTTTTACAAACCACATCAGAATAACCTTAGAAAGTCTTACCTCAGCCACTAAAGAAAGTTAGCTGCTATAGCTATATGGGCAAATCATTAACTTCAGTACCATGTAATGTGGCAGTACAGAATTCGGTGTAGGGTGAAAAAAACTTGTCTGAAAAGCTAGATACCTGGGAGATCAGTCTGTGCTCTGAGCTTCACTTATGTCTTTACCTGAACTAGCCACAGTAAAAATTTCTTGCGCAAAAAGCTGCAAGCATTTAGCATTCTACAGAAAAAGAACATCTCCTAATCCAGAGCTCTCTTCAAAAATAGCAGGAAGAACTACTGCGCTTTGCAAGAAGAAAACACCATGAGAAGACCCTTATAGGACAGGGTTTTCTTCCCATTTACTCCTCATTTTTAACAGGTCAAAATACTCACATAAGGAATTTTAACGTCAAAACCTATGTGCCAATGAGACTGTATCTGTGGACAGAAGCTAAGCAGGAAATGTCATTGTTACAACTTCTGTAAACAAACTTTAACTAAATCTTAGAGCATCTCCTCCTCATAGCCTATCATATCAAACCCACCAGGAATATTCTTTCCTGACTATCAACATCACCTAATCAATTACAATTTTTAATTTAACGTTTAACGACTTTCTTACAAAAAGATATGCTCAATGTTTTCTCTGTTAACAGTTTTCAGTGACCTATAACCTGGCTGACAGATCTGCAAGGACTCGGAATAAACACAGCACACAGTCTCCATATGGCTTTGACAGCAGCATGTTTGGAATATGTATAGTAGAAAAATGGAAATTATTAGGAACTTTTTGGTTTCTTGGAGGGGGAGGGTGTTTGGGTTTTTTTTAAATTTAAACTGAGGGAAACTAAATTCTTGTATATCCCGGTGTTTATAGTCATGACTTATACAAAAGGGGTAACAAACTAAAGTATATGGAAGGTGCAACTTCAACACAAAGCATCCACTGAAAGAGTGTGAACAAAGTCCCACATTTGTAAGGCTGCTTAACTACAATTAACTTAAAACCAAGTCATGCTAGTCTCAGTTCTGATTAAAAATGCCTCCCCCACCTTCAAGTGGTTTATGGCTGTATCAGTACAACAAACAGACAGAAAATGTTCCCAGGCATTGAAAGTCGATTCTCTCGATTGCTAAACTGCTTTTGGCCTGTACCAGCTACCACTCTTCCAAAGAGCACTGGGGCACAGCTGGGAGTGGAAATGCAGCAGATAGCATTCCCAACAGACAATCTGGATGCAGCCACCCTGCCTAAAGGTACAAGAGTTGTTAGGATAGATGCAGGCCAGTTGGCTTCTGTTCCAGACAACGCTGCTGGTTTAATAGCTACCCAATGGGTACTTAAGTGTTCTGCTCCTTTGATGATCATAGTATTTAATCTTTGCTAATGCCTGTCTTCATTTTAGAGCTCAACAACAGTGAGTGGTGGAATGATTTGAAAAGCTCAAAAGCCAAAGATCACTGAAGAAACAAACCTGAACCTACCCCTTATGTATAAATGTAAATCATATCCTGCATTTTAATTAATGCAATTACAAGAACACTACAAAGAAATGTTATCATGCTTATTATGTGTTAGCAATGCTCTGTACCTTTTAAGAGTATAATTCAGTACTTTGCTTTACGTAGTTAAAATCCTATTCATTCTCCTTAATGAATTACTGTCTTCCCATCCGGAAATGGTTCTGGTAATATTAAAAATAGTGTCTCATAGCCATTAAGCTTTATTGATGGTATTTTATGCACAAAGAGGTAGTGCAGTAAAATTAATATTCTTCCACATGCCCCCGTTAACATTTTTTTTTAACTTATAGAATCATAGAATCACAGAATGCTTTGGGTTGGAAGGGACCTTTAGAGGTCATCTAGTCCAACCCCCCTGCAGTGAGCAGGGACATCTTCAACTAGATCAGGTTGCTCAGAGCCCCGTCCAACCTGACCTTGAATGTTTCCAGGGATGGGGCCTCCACTACCTCTCTGGGCAACCTGTTCCACTGCTTCACCACCCTCATTGTAAAAAATTTCTTCCTTATATCTAGCCTAAATTTTCCCTCCTTTAGTTTAAAACCATTAGTCCTTGTCCTGTCACAACAGGCCTTACTAAAAAGACTGTCCCCATCTTTCCTATAGGCCCCCTTTAAGTACTGAAAGGCCACAATAAGGTCTCCCCACAGCCTTCTCTTCTCCAGGCTGAACAACCCCAACTCTCTCAGCCTGTCCTCGTAGGAGAGGTGCTCCAGCCCTCGGATCATTTTCGTGGCCCTCTTCTGGACCCGCTCCAACAGCTCCATGTCCTTCTTGTGCTGAGGGCTCCAGAGCTGGACGCAGTACTCCAGGTGGGGTCTCACCAGAGCCGAGTAGAGGGGCAGAATCACCTCCCTCGACCTGCTGGCCACGCTTCTTTTGATGCAGCCCAGGATACGGTTGGCCTTCTGGGCTGCAAGCGCACACTGCTGGCTCATGTCCAGCTTTTCATCCACCAGTACCCCCAAGTCCTTCTCCGCAGGGCTGCTCTCAATCCCCTCATCTCCCAGCCTGTATTGATATCGGGGGTTGCCCCGACCCAGGTGCAGGACCTTGCACTTGGCCTTGTTGAACCTCATGAGGTTTGCACAGGCCCACCTCTCCAGCCTGTCCAGGTCCCTTTGGATGACATCCCGTCCCTCAGGCGTGTCAACTGCACCACTCAGCTTGGTGTCATCTGCAAACTTGCTGAGGGTGCACTCGATCTCGCTGTCTATGTCATTGATGAAAATATTAAACAGCACTGGTCCCAGTACGGACCCCTGAGGAACACCACTTGTTACCAGTCTCCATTTGGACATCGAGCCGTTGACCACTACCCTCTGGATGCGACCATCCAACCAGTTCCTTATCCACCGAACAGTCCACCCATCAAATCCATATCTCTCCAATTTAGAGAGAAGGATGTTGTGGGGGACCGTGTCGAAGGCTTTTTGGAAGTCCAGATAGATGACATCCATTGCTTTTCCCTTGTCCACTGATGCAGTTACTCCATCATAGAAAGCCACCAGGTTAGTCAGGCAGGACTTGCCCTTGGTGAAGCCATGCTGGCTGTCTCGAATCACCTCCCTGTCCTCCATGTGCTTTAGCATTGCTTCTAGGAGGATCTGTTCCATGATCTTGCCAGGCACAGAGGTGAGGCTGACAGGTCGGTAATTCCCAGGGTCCTCCTTTCTACCCTTTTTGAAAATGGGTGCAATGTTTCCCTTCTTCCAGTCATGGGGGACTTCACCTGACTGCCATGACTTTTCAAATATCATGGAGAGTGGCTTGGCAACTACATCAGCCAACTCCCTCAGGACTCTGGGATGCATCTCATCAGGTCCCATAGACTTATGTGTGTTCAGGTTCCTCAGGTGGTCATGAACCTGATCTTCCCTTACAGTAGGAGGGGCTCCACCCCCCTGGACCCCATCTTGTGGTCCATCAACTCGGGAGGGGTGAGGAGAGAGGTTGCTCCTTTAACATTATTTACCAAAACAAATCATCCTTCCTCATCATGGTAGCAAGGTTACACTTGAAAATTACGTGGTTCCAAGGGAAGACTACACAAGAAAGATAAATCCACTAAAGGTTACAAACCACATCCGATTCAAAAACTCCCCAAACAGAAAATAACCAGAGACTGGGAAAGTATTGGAAGGAAGTATCATGTGTCTGCCCTGCTCTTATTCTTCCTTAATGCTACTGAAGACAGCATATAAGGCTAGACAGACCTTTGTTCTAATAAAACACAGTCATACTTACGTCTTTTTAAGTCAGCAAATTAGTTTAATCACCTTAAACTTTGTTGTTACTGTTAGAACAGAATTACTGTTATTCCGTGATGTTCATGGCCTAATAACTTCAACTCAGGTTACTGAAAGAACAGTAAGATTCCTGGTAACAAATAACTATATTACTGGATTAAACACAAGTAATAAGGTTATCATGCATGAAGTTCAAACTGCCACATCACCCTCAACACTATTCTGGAACTAGGTTATGTGCTGGGAAACATCCTGAATTGCAGAAGTTTAGAAAACACCTGCTGGTAGCCTTCCAAGTTGAACTAGCTGGGACGTTTCTAATAACAATGCGTTTGTAAAATTCACCATGGTTTAATAAAATAATTCAAACAAACTGTCATCAGGGGAAACCTTACTGCGTAGGGCCTACATGTAACACCCTGCATCCGAGGGTACACGGGTTGCAAATCCAACCGCTCTAGTACACAACTGGTTAGACACAATCAGACACCAGGGAATTCATGACTCTTGAAACTTACTCATTTCTGAACATCGGCTTCCAGGATGGGCTCCCATCTTCTATAAACATTGCAATGAGACCTTTCTTAGGCTAAATGACCCAAGGCATCTACACTCCCAAAGTCTGCTGGCTCCCTCAGCTATCTAAATTAGATAAACTAGAAAGAAAACCAAAATGAAAAGAAGACAACCTTGAAACAAGATAAAAAACAGCTCCCAGTAGTAAGCTAGAAGCTCTCATATCTCAAGGAAAAGAGCAGTCTGCTTGGCAAAAAAATCTTTGGAGAAGGCCAGATACTGAGCAAAACTAGTAACAGTTCTTGTTTTTACAACTGAAAAATCAGTGTGGAAACTTGCTCACCACATGGCAGTGCTCCTGTGACAGTGTCACATCCAGCCCAGTGGGTGATACTGAATGCTCTTGTTCACCTATACAACTGGAAGAAGTACTGGGAGTTCCTTCTAATACCATTTTTACATACTAGAGCTTCCACCTTTCATTTCACCTTTGAGGAGCATAAATACTTAATGGAAATGCTCTATTCTTATATTTGAGGACCGAAAAGTAAACAGGAAGACCTTTTCCTTTTCCCTGCTTGCCTGCTGGGATGGGAACTGGGATAAGGAAGAAAGAGGTTTCAGTATTGCCTTGGTCCCACATAGCTTCTGCTTTAGGTTCTCCTCTGGCAATTGCTTCTATCATTCCTTAGAGCTTTTCTAAATGGCAATAGCAGCATGGTATTGACATGATTTATCTCACTTTTATTGCTCAGTGCTAATGGGATTTAGATGGTCCATGTGTTTTTTTGTGGCACACTGGGATCTGTATCAACACAATGCATTCTATTATTAAAACATCCCAATCTGCTCAACTCCTTATCAAATTCTTTGGGAAAATACGTTACAGATGCTTTAGTAGGCAATTTATATGGCCAGCTGATCATCTCAATTTGCAGACTTCAGTCTAGCTCACACATAAAAAGCTACCTTAAATTCCAAGTTCTGAACTCACATACCTAAAGGATAAACAAATTGCTTTGTTGTATAAATTCACTGCACAGAAATCTTGTTTTAACATTTTTCCCCTCATACTGTTATAATACACCCAGAGTCTCCATTTGTTACATAATTTTAATTTTATCTCTATACAATAACAGTCACAATGCACTGTTCTACTTCTGAATCATTATATATTGAGTGATGATCTCTGATCTCCTTCCCTTACGCACTTGGCTTCCAGTTAACAATTTATGAGCTGGAGATAGCATGAGGACAAACCTCAAAATAATCTCATTAGTACCATTTATTTTCTTTAGTCATACTTTCAGTCTCTATAACTTCCTGGGGAAATGAGTTTCATGACTTTATTACATGCCACGTGAAAAATACTTCCTTTTAGGTTGGTTACCTGTTAACATGTGTGCTCTATTTCTTGCACTGCAAAAAAAAATAAAGTGATATGAGGAAGGTGGTACAGAAACTATTGCAATTTTATAGATGTCTATTATCTTGCTCTCCTCCTTTCCTGACCATTTTTTCCTTTCCAGGCTAAAGAATACTTAATGAAAGCTAAAAAATGACTGAATACCAAATTCTCCCCTAATGTACTTTGTTCTGTGTGTTCAGAGCAATTAGGCAATAAAGTAATTAAAGCAACTCCAGAGTTTGGGCGTATGGGTGCATTAGGGATCGCTGTTAAGAGATTTACTTCTAAGGGTTTGGACAGGACTGCAGAAAACAGAACCTATGAAAACCAGCTGACCTAAAATAAAGGTAAGTCTGAGAAAAAAGTACTCAAAAGTTAGTGGCAAAGTTATATTAAATTGTCTTGTGAAAATTCCAGAATTACAGGTACAAATATAAAACACTAATACAATTTCCTAACTTTTGAAATGTAAAATTAAAAAACTCATTAACATGGAAAAGATAACCTAAAAGCCAGCAAAAATTCCACGCATGGAACTAGCTATTTGATCCTTTTATCATCATCAATCATCTAGTCTTTCTGCAAATGTGATTGTTGTCCTTGATTCCTATCCTTGATTCCTAAGAAGCAAGGTACAGACAAAAGGATTCCTCTTAGCCACCGAACAGTTAAGTGTTGACTCCAAATAACTTCCTAAATCCAGTTTATCCATCTTTGAACTGAAAGTGTAGTATGACGCTTTCAAAGACAGAAGGAGGAGACATGTAGCTCAAGGGTAAAGTCAGGAGCCCTTCAGCAAGCTGAAAAAGTTACTGAGTTGCTTGCTAGATCTCCTCTTTCACAAATTCTTTAATGTGCTTTGTTGGCTAATTATCAGTCTGCTCCCTGTATCAAGGCCAGTCCATTTTGAAAAACATGACACNCTAAAAAAAAAAAAAAAAAAAAAAAAAAAAAGTCAAGACAAAATTTAAGCTACATTGTCAGCTTGTAGATAGTCCACATTCTTTCCCTGGTTCCTTTATATCAACATTAGAAGGAAAAACACACCCAAACACAAACACACACATTCTTCCCCACACCAGTGTCTTAAGGGGAATTTGTTCACCAAGACTAAAAACAAGTAACCCCTCTTCACACCCCCCCAAATCCCTCTACTTTCATTCCTGAAGAAGAGCAAACACTAGATAACAGATATGAATACAGACAATGCCCCTCCCCAGCCTTGAAAATACAGAGCCACTGTCCTGGACAAGATTATTGAACAGAAGCTGGTTTTGCCCCAAGTTCTGCCAACTTTGTAAACCTGGCAGATTAAAAGGAACTTAGTTAAACTCACATCAATTCTTCAGTAAAGCAAACTAGCCTCATGCCAAAAGAGTAAAGAGGCAACACATGCAGACAACTAATTCTGCCACAGTAGCAGCGTCACAAAAATACACATACCTGTCCACATACACATAAATAGGTACAGATGTACATATAGGTGTCAAAATAAAAATATTTCTTCACTCTTTCATTCTCATTACTGTTATCTGTCACTTGGACAATAAATTGGCAAACTCAGACTCATTCTGTAGCACTAAACACTTCTAAGATACTATAATGCACAGTAAACTTGAATGTACTTATGTCAAAAGAAAGGCATAATGATACACAAATGAATAGTCTCCACACATACCAAAAACCTAAAATGAAACTACTAAGTCTTGGAAAGTATTCGACTCTTCATTTTTAGAAAATCTGTTCCATAATCTTAACTATGTGCTTTGTTAAAAGCAAAGCTAAGAGAAGCAATGCTAACATTTCAAGCTCTGGAGTTTGTTCTTTAGCCACAAACTACATGATTTAATAACTGACTTTCCACAGAAGAAAAATATTGCCAGTAAGAGTTTGTACACCTCAACCTTGAAGAGTAAAGCAACTCTGTGAGTCTGTATTACCCACATTCACAACTGTGGGAAGTGTATAGAACACACAGAATGGCTACTGGGTGAATCAGATATGATTGCCATTTTTTATTCTCAGTTACAAGTTTTTTTTCTGTAAGACTTCAATCACATATGTCATAAGTTGCCTACATATAACTCATAGCTGAATTTTGCACAAGATTCCCCCTCAATTTATTTTAAGGTGCTTAGATAGTAGCACAATATCAATGCTCTATCTTGATCAGAGACATAAACAAAGCTACACATATGTCCAACCAAAATGTTGGAAGTCAGCACTATAATTTTATTGAAACCGTAGTTATGTTTCTTCTGAATACATGATACTAGAATAATTCTCACAGTTGCTTGTCAATTTATGCAATATTAATGAAATAAGTCAACAGTTCAGTCTGCTTCATTTATATGAGTTTTTTTAATAGGCTGCATCTATGCTTTCTTTGACAGAAGCCTTTCTATGAAAGCAGCACTGCTATAACAACTCTAAAACTTAATTACCAAAACCAGCATGTACGGCAGTATCACACCCATGCATACCTCCAGTAAATGAAGCAACAGAGATGTCACTTAAGATTAAAAAGCATGAAAATCCTTGCAGAGAGCAGTTTGCTGCCTTAGCTTCACAGCCCCACTGTCCACAACACAACAGTGTTCACATGAGGCAGACATTCATTTTATACCAATAGTATTCTTATTTTTGCCAGGTGGCAGAGATTTTAAGATCTAAGAATGGGTTTAGGTAGGCTGGACAGAAATGAGGACAACAGAGGAAAATTATTTATCAAATGTATACATATAATTTCACTAAAGTGGTAGATAGGACTATATACATTATTCGTGACATCTTTTTGTCCTAACAAGAACATCCATGTCAACTGTGACACTGCAGCTTCTCTTCACTATCATATGATTTTATTTAGAATATAAAAATAACGGAAGGCCACCTTACCTTTTTCCTCATCTATTCGAAAAACTCCTATACCAGATCCATCTCTGATGGAATATCTAATCTCTCCATCTCGTCCTGCATCTTCATCATAAGCAGATACTGTCATTACTGAGGAGCCAACAGGGGCATCTTCTTTTATAAAGCCTTTATCTGCAAATATAGAGAACCGTGGAGGGTGCAAGTTTTCATTCACATCAACTATCTCAACCTCAATGTAACACGTAGAGGACAATGAAATGGGTTTTCCTTTGTCCTTGGCCCGCACAGTCAAGTTATAAAGTTGTTTCTTTTCATAATCCAGTCTTTGTACAATACGTATTGCTCCACTTAGTTTGTCAACATCGAAGGTGCCATCTCCACTGTCCAAAAGACTGTATCGTACTTGACTTGACTGACCTAAATCAGGATCATAGGCTTCTAGCCACGTAATAATAGTTCCCTCCGGAAGATCTTCTCGAATTTTCACACGATAATTTGAAGGAATAAACTTAGGAGGATTGTCATTAACATCTTCTACAGACACTTTCAAAATAACTGTTGAAAATAATTGAGGTTCTTCAGCAGGTTGGTCCCTAGCCTCTATTTTCAAGAAATAGACATGTTGTTCTTCACGATCCAGAACCCCTACAACTTTCGCAATTCCTGTCACAGCATTAATGGTAAACTTGTCTGTATCTGTAAGAAGAGAATATTTCACTTCTCCATTAGCCCCCAAATCTTTATCAGTAGCTTCAATTTGAATTATTTCACTGTTTGGCTCTTTGTTTTCACTCACTTCAACAAAATAGCTGTCTTGCAGGAACTCCGGTGGGTTGTCATTAGCATCCAAAATTTTTATATCTAAAAGGTGCCAGGCAGACTTCTGTGGTATTCCAAGATCGTAGACAGTAATATTTAGAGTATACTTATCTTTTACTTCTCGGTCAAGGGGAGATAAAATTTTCAGCATTCCTCCTTCCATATCAACAATGAAACTACTGTCTTCATTACCTCCAGAGATAGCATACACTAGTTTTCCATTGAAGCCAGTATCAAGATCAGTAGCATTCATAAGTAGTATGCTGGAGCCCACAGGTTGGTCTTCTCTTACCTCAATGCTACTGGGGAGAGTACTTCTAAATTGAGGTGCATGCAGGTTCACAGAGTGAGTGTCAAAGAAAACATCCTCAACTTCTCCACGACTGTGCAATTTATTTGCTTGCAAGAGTTTCTCTGCGAGCATTTTGGCAACACCAGTTTCTTCACATTGCAGGTTGACTGGTTTGCTACTACTAGTTACAGTTATGTTGATATACAATGGTTTTGCAAAGTTTTCTCCATCTGTAGCTGTAATTTTCAAACTGTGAAAAGACATTTTAGCACCTAGGCCATCTACTAGTGACTGTTTGAGTGAAAGTACTCCAGAATTTGGATTTAGGCTAAATAAATCCAGTTCATTTCCAGATTCAATTTGGTATCTCACCAACTGGAGCTCATCAGCATCAATAGCAGATACAGTTGTTATTTGTTCTCCAACACCAAGATCCATGGGGATTGTTCCCTCACAATTTATTTTCTCCAACAGCGGTCTCTTGTC
>VYZW01035409.1:1680-30288 GCA_013401315.1 Balaeniceps rex | reverse complement strand
GACGTATTTTGGTGGTAAAACTGAGTTTTGACCTGTCTTTCCCATGATTTGTTTGATCTCCAGAAGCTTAGCTCAACAGGAGTCAGTGGGAACACGCCGGGCAGCAAAATGGCAAAACTCAATGCTGAGGTTTGATTTATGTTTTTTAAGTGAACTGTGCTGTTGTACATCAGTTAAGGTCTGACAGAGGGAGGCTGAAGACACTTTCAGTGGCTATCTTCTGTCTCTCTAAAATCATGTCCTATATCTATTATTATCATATTGAATCTATTATTGTTCATTGCCTTTTGGGTTCAATGAAGGACACAGACTGGAAGGATTCTGTTTACCAGTTTATTATTCTATCACCATATGTTCTCAAATTCCCTGTCCCTTTGCTTTCCCATTTGGAAAACAACGATAAAGAAGCTTGCCAAAACTTGAGATCCGCAGCTGAAAATCTCTGAATATTGGTTTGATTTTTGCCTATCCTGTCCTGCTGCCAAGGGAATGATCTAAGTAAAGAGGCAGCACCTTTGCATATGCTCTGAGCATGCTTTTCTTGAAAAGATTCCCATTTACTGGTAGTTTATCCCTCTGCCATTTTGTCTCTTTTTCCACCATTTTGTCTCACAAAAGACAGAATTGGGGAAGAGAGCACTAAAGCAAAATGTAGACAGGGAAAGAAAAAAGGTTAATTAGGGAGTTGGAGAAGTGAGTGGATATTTTTGTTCCTTTTTCTCTTTCAAAGTAGGACACTTGTTGAGCTGTGAAGCTTAACAAGGAGCAAGTGGGAAAAAAAAAAAAAGCCTCCCTTCTTTCGTACCAATTCTTTCAATATTCTGCTCGAAGTTCGAGTGGCTGCTGGAGAGAAGCACTTCACTCTGTTCTTCCCTATTTCTTTGTGCCCCCATTTGTCATCACCAGGGAAAGGGAGGGTAAAGACTGAAAGAAAGGATGAAAAGCAATTGGCGATCACAGGGATGAAACTTTCAGACTGCACCTGCAAGACCAGATTGTAAACACTGGTTTCATCTTCCTCTCCAGTTTGGGATAACAGCACACATACACAAAGACAGTCAGGTTATGTGCCTGCAAACCCTTTGATTAAGTTGCTAGCATTTCCTAGCCTCAAAACTGATTCTTCCCTTTCTCTCCTGCTGTTTCAGCACCTTTGGTTGTCAGCGACCAAAATTGCTGCCAACATGCCTGTATTTTACTTTTTTGCAAAAAAATTGCCTATGAGGAACTTCCCTGTTGTATCCTTAGGAGAGGAGCTTGGCAGAGATTACACAAAATGAAGAGAGAGAAATGAAAAAAATTGGTGAAGACATGTTCTGGAAACAAGTTTTGAAAAGCCTGTTAGTGATAGTAATGGCAATAAACACCTTGAGGCTTAGGCACATGTGGGAACAGGGGCTGTGCATTCATTTCTTCCAGACCTTCTTCCTCTCCACCTGTTCATCCTCCTGCGTACACATATTCAATCTTTCCCTATTGCTGCAGGAGAATAAGAGAGTGCTGAATTTCCAGGATCTGAAGATGGTGTTTGTTCCTTGCAGCAGCGATAGAAATTCTTTTCCATGGCCATTATGTCTTATTAGGGAAAGAGTCTCAATCATTACAGATATTAATGTACACAAAGGCATCTGGGAACCTGTGAAGCTAAGAAAGACAAGATCCCCCTAAAAGGCAGCTCAATGTCATCACAAATTGTTGCTTTTGCAAAGGCTTCAGGGAGGAAGAGGGATCCTCATGACAAGCAAACTGTATCAATTTCATCCCTCTTCTTTAATCTCACTCTCTTTTTATAGTCTGTCCCAAACTTTCTGACCAGACAGATTAGATAATAGTTCAGATTTTTAAAATGTTGTCTGTTTTCTTTGCAAACCATTTTGCCCAGCTATTTTCCCAAAGTTTTAGCACAACGGAGTTATTGCCAAAAAAAATCGATTCCAACCCAAGTTCTTCTGTAAACTTGGAGAGTATGCGTAGTAAATTACTGGGCACGCTTCTCTGTTTTCGAGCTGTCCCAGTCATGAAGCAGCTGATCACCCTGTGGTCTCTGTTTAAGAGACGCATATTGGGAAGAGTGTGTTATGTGTTGCATTTATTAGTATTTAGCCCTGCTCCATGGAGAAAATCTAGTTTAGCCCCATTCCTTGTAAATACTCGCTCTGCATCAGAGTCCTGTCAGGATGCTGTCTGTAGTAGAGGGGTTGTATGCTGAAGGCCCCTGGACTGAGCATATTAAAGACAGAGCTATGAAATTCAAGGGCCCTCTTCTCTTTCCCCATCGGCTGTACATCACTGAAATTTCACTGGTTTCAGTGAAACTGTTCATGATTTATGCTACTTAATTGAGAGAAGCATAGGGCCAGTAATTTCTCTCTAGTTCTGCACAAGGCAGAGACTCCAATAAAGTGTCCTGAAAAGTAAAATAACGTATAGAAAGGTACTTGTGGGTAGATAATTTATAAGCAGATACCTTTATGCCTTCCTTGTAACTATTCAAAGTCTAATACTACTGGTAAAATATGCAAATATCCATTTCCTTCTGAGAAAAGCTTAGCTAGGAGAAATGGTCCCTCTTAGTTCATTGACCAGATCATCTGGTGGCCCCTGAAGTTCTTGCAGTAAGGACATGATTCAGCGAGACACACCAGCATGTGCTTTTCAGCCATAATCTCAGCTGAATTGCTAAGTAGCTCAACTGCTTTGCAGGCTCGAGCAAGATAAATAAAACCATCAGGTGAGGGATTCTGCTAAACCTAAATGTTCGGGACTGCATAAGATTTCGAGGACATAAAAAAAAAATAAATGTAGCAGCAGCCTCCATCTCTTTGCATCTCTGCAGCTCATTTTGAAGCTGGCTGTAGCCTTGCTTTCGGTGGAGTTAATTTCTGGTTTTCTTTAGTGTTAACAAGAGGACAGAAAATCCTTCTGACTGTGTCCCACGTAGCCCAGTCTTAAACCACAGACATAAGTGGCAGCCAAGATACCAATAAAAGATGCTTAGTGGGATGGTGTGAGTGAAGGAACTATAACAATCTCAAGCTTGCTGATATCTGTATACAGCCTAGATAGTATGTTGTACTGAATCCAAAAATATCAGAGCACTACTCAAGCTTTGACAAAGGTTTAAAACTTCTGTGTGATTAAGGTATCGCTTCTACTTTACAGATGTAGCTTATAGGCTAATTGATTTTTCCAGCAGGGAGGAACACAACCCAGGTGACCACCTCCGTATTCCTGTCCTATAATTATAAGGACAGTACATATGTTGCAATTAGATTAGATGATATGCAAAATAGGCCCCTTTACAACGTTCTTCAGCTATGTTAGCTTCTCAGCGCTGCACTGCCAATACTGTAGGGATTGCTTATTTCACAGTCTCCAAAACAACCCCGAAAAAAAAAAGCTGCACTGACACAGTTTAAATATTCAAAATAAATCATGAGTTTCTGTCATGTGGAAACAAAAAACTAATGATACAGTGAAAGGCTACATTTCCATAACTCTGACTCGCATCTACATATTTTCCATTTGAAAGTCAATGGGAACCGTGTGGCTAAGTGCCATGTGATTCTGAAAAACACAAAGGCAGCCTGCCTCCTCCTTGGCAGCCGCAGCTCTGTCCTCCCGCAGAGGAATCACCTATGTGATTTGCATCTGATTTCCTTGCTAACCTGCAAGAGAACTGGAGCCAAACAGTAGGAGATGCACCAACGGGTTCTGAATACTTAGCAGCACGGGAAGGAGAGGTAATTGATTCCCGTCTCGGGCACGCTGATGTAGCTCCCCTTTGCATAGTCAGGAGGGGAATGGAGTTGAGTTAAGCTAATATATTCATCAGCTATTAGCTTCTCCCAAGAAGGAGACTTTTAACCCCATAAATATCTTCTGAGGAGGAGCTTCAGGTCAACCCTTCACATATGGAAATCCATTTTTCCATCTATAACAGGTTGGCCAAAAGCACACCTGGACAGTGGGACAACGTTCTCTAAAAATGGATGGTTAAATAATAACATGACTGCTTGGATGCATTTCTAGTGAATATAGTTGGGTTTGTCCCACTGGAGTTCCTTCACCTCTGTAAGACGTGGAGAAGATGATGATCAAATGGTCAACGCGTAGATAAGCAAACTAAAGCCAGAATTCGGTTCTACTCTCTGCAATATGGTTTTATGTAGTGCCAAGCTGGTTCCTTGAAGGTGCACTCTCAACTTGTTTATTCTTTTATTCATTAAAGGAAAATCAATTTCAGACTGTGCACACTTTGTCCTGATTTCCTTAGTACCATTTGATTAAAAAAAACCAAAACCAAATTGTTTAAAGCTTTTTTCAGTTCTTTTGAAAGCTCTGTTCAGCAAGGGAGAAATACATTAAATCCCTGTTGCTGCAGTGAAGTCTAACCAGCTACAGACTTACCCAATCACAAGAGTCCGTTGGCAAGGACCACACTCTAGACTTGCAGTCTATCTGGTTGTACCAGGAGAAAATAGAAAAATAAACAGTGCCAAGATTTGTGAAATGTGCAAATAGAAAGCAAAAATTCTATCTTTAGGCTCAATTCTTAAAAAATGAGGTTTATGTGATCCCACTGCTCTTCTTATACACATTCTATTTCTCTTTTTGTCTGTGCCCCTGCTACCACTTCTCTTCTCAGTCAAATAACAGTCCCAAAGGTTGTTCAGGTCCTTTAGTGAAGGTGACCCTCTGGACAACCCAAGCCAGGGGGGCTCGGGAAGAGCTCACCACTTGAAAACAGCAGAGTGTAATCTCACGAGAGAGCTGAAACTGTGACTCCAGCTGGATTCTGCACCTTTCTAGACACACTGGTAATTAATTACAAGACGCAGCTCCATAGAAAAATGGGTTTCTATCAGTTTCTATTGAAATCGGCTTTTTTGGCCTCCATCCTGCCTCGTGCTGCAGTGGACCTCGTGGCAGGATACCAGCCATCAGGTTTGTGTTAATGCTGTGGGTTAAACTTCTGCGAAACACAAACGTCTGATTACTTCCCAGGGTGTTCTGAGTGATGGTGATTTAATTTTTGTTTAAATATTTTGAGATCTCAGGAGCTACACAGATGGGAAACCTTTTCTTTCATAATGTAGGGCCCCTGACTCAGAAAACCATTCTGCCCCATCCATTTACTAATTCAGCATCATTACAATTTCAGAATCGACATGCCGAGTGACAGTCCGCAATCAGGACTGTTATGGACTTTCAGGTTAGCAATTAGGGAATTATTAGCAATGTGGATTTAGTCATTTAAGTTGTTTGTGGTTGCTGTTGATTTTTTTCCTATGGTTAATTCAGCAGATGTAAAAACAGCAAGTGTTTAGCCATCAAAAAGGAAATTTGAGGTTCCTGCTTAAAAATCTGCATAGTGGCTTCAGCGCTTACGGACTGATTAAGCTGAGCTGCTGGAGGACTGCTGGATTAGCATGTCACAGGGCCTCCTCTTCTAAGGCCCCTTGTAGGGCCACAAAAGATTAAAAGAAAGCTGAGGAGAGGGTAATTTCACTGCATTTAAACCAGTCTACTTTATTCATTATTCAAGTGGCGGTGTTGTCCGTGAAATTTTCAAGTAGTCATTTCCTGGGGAAAAAAAAAATAAATCATTCCTTTTAGCCTTACAACTTTATTTTTCACTTTAACCTTCTATCCTTATTTCCCTTGATTTTAAAGCATAAATACATGCTTCCTTGCTTCTTTGGGAGTGAAGTGCACCTTACTCTAAAACACTCCTTTAGTGCATTTAAGGATGATCGGCGTTACTGTTAACGCTTCCATTATTAATTTTACTTCAGCACTGCAGCCCTTTGCTGGTGAGCAAGGGATGTTAAGCAAGCAAGGACGCTTGCCTTGAGGAGTCGGGGATCTGTCTTCTAAGCCGAGGAGGGAGTTCCCAGAGCAGCAAGGACAATATTAATTGCAGCCTTGGGATCTGGGTGGGCATAGGTTGGTGGCCTTTGTGGCAAGTACTTCATTATTAATTAAACCTGCAGCTGGTGGTATTGTCCATGAAGGTGCTGTACTGCACTCAGGTCCTGCCATGGGACAGCAGATTATCCAGCACCAGTGAGAAAGATCTTGGGGGGGGGGTTGGTTTCCTTGTGCACAGATGAGGTTTTGTAAGATTTGTCGTTGCATGAATGACGCCCACATACATTTTTGGCAGTAAAGGGAAGGCTTTGCCTTTTGGCAGTATGTTCAGAGCACCAGGGAGTTCATCTTTCTGACTAGTGGCACGTATTGCACCATCAAAATGCCCTCCCGAGGCTCAAGGGAGAACATGCGTTGGGAACTATGGGCATGGAGCTGCGTGTCTCCCTCTCGCACTCCCTTCGAGCTCTGACAGCTCGTTTTACTTCTCGCTGGGCTGGCAGCAAGCAGTGGGAAGAGGCTGGCTTCCCCCATCGCCTTTTCCTTTGATGAATTTCTTTCAGCCTTGAAAGACATCACCTTCAGGTGAAATGGCCAGTAGAAGCGTGGAAAGATATTTCCATGCTCAGCCCTCATTAGAGTCCAGCAACTCACCTATGCCTTAATTAAATTGAATTTAAACTTAAAATTTATGAGCAAAAAAAATAGTTGGAGGAAAAGCTACAGGAATGCCATTGATTCAGAAACCTTTGTCATTGTATAGACTTTATATAAAGAAAAGGCAAAGGCGATTGGCTGCTGCGTGGTTTTGAGGTCCATGGAGGTGGAGATGCCCATGGAGGGCTTCAGGGGGTGGCTCCTCATGAGCCCTGATGCCTCCACGTCCTCTGTATAGAGGGGTAACTGGGAGAGCAGAAAGCCCCTGCTCCCAACACAGCCAGGCACCATGAACTCATGGGGTTTCCAAGATGGGTGATCTCTCATCCTGCTCAAACTCAGTAGTAACACACCCATCGCTGCCTAAATCTCAAAGAAAGATGGTGAGGAAAGAAGAAAATGGGAAAGCACACCCTGAGGGCTGTAAGGATTGAAGACTTTCTGAAAGACTCAATTGGACTGCTGGGTCTCCTTCAGAAAGGATGCATAAGCACGTGATTAACTTTAAATGGGTGTCAAAATCCCACTGATATCTTTGAGGCCTTAAAGATGCCCTAACATCGAGAGATTTCCTTTGAAATCAGTATGACTGCTTATATCTTCCTGAATCAGGACTCAGATGCTTTCTTCTATGCAAGTCTAAAGCTCCAAGGTCAAACGCAAGGTCAAACGCAAGGTCAAACAGGCTATTTGCACTTTCCTGTTAGAACCCAGGCATTTAAGGGAGAATATTTACTAAGGAAAACCAAAATATTAAGTAGACTCTAAAGTGCTTAATAGACGTGCCTGTGATTTGGGTCCCTCTTGCATTTTCTGGTCTTGCAAACCTCAGGGATCACGTGGTGGTGCTTACACCACTCTTGTCCTCAGGATGCAGGTCTAACAAGGGTGATTTTATTTTTTCCCCCCACTTCTCTTTATATATGCAACCTGCCGTAGTAGAAAATGGATATTTTATGGAAAATGGATTATTTAATATTTGCATATGGGAAGCATTTTGTTCCATTTAGAATATTTCCATCTTTCTGCTGCCAACCACAGGGCGTTACCACCGATCTCCTTAGACAGTTCAGGAACCAGGTATCTAAAGAGCGCAGTATTTACCTCAAAAATAAATGTCTGCCTTAAACCCATGATCTCCACAGACATTCTCACAAGCTGATGAGATGGCTTCCAGCCTCTGAAATGAAGGGAAAAAAAATATTCCAGCGGGTTTGCAGAGGATTATTTTCTGAACATGAATGCAGATAGGCCATTCTTCCAGCTGCTTTTGAAAGAGTACAGCAAACTAAAATGATACTGTAAGCAAGTGTTTTTTTCAACTTTCTGTAAAAGTAACCATGATGGTTGTTAAAACTTAACTTAAAAAAAGCCAGCTTACATGTTTACTTTCTCTGGTTTTGAACGAACTTGGAAAAGAAAGATGTAATAAAGAAACAAAGGCAACCAAAGAACCTTTACTTCGTGTTTCGTAGTCAACTTATTTTTCAGATTTTTAGAATTGAGAAGTCTGGCTTTCCTATATTACAGGGAAAGACCGCTTAAATAACTTCCGTGGATATTTTAATGGGAACTTTTGTTCTTTTTATATTTGAAAAAAGTTATTAAAATGATTAAAAATTTCAATAAATATTTATAGAAACTGAAAGTTTCCATTTAGCAGACCTTCACAGCAGAGTACAACCATACAGTACAGACTGTGTCCAACAGTGTCTCCTTTTTTCTCTTTCCCCTTTCACAGGGTGCCCTGTTACAGGAAACTGAAATGAAATTTTGTTTTGTATAATTTTTTTAGGTGTAAGCATGTTGGAAGATGCAAGCAGAGATACGTTCTTTGCTATCTTATTCTCCAGACCTTGTTTACAAGATGGAAACAAAATAATTAGGTGATGAGTTTATCCATAATCTTTGAAGGGAGAAACAAGAAAAGGTATAAAACCTCTCAGCAATTCTGTGGTTTGGAAAAAAAATCATACACAAACAAGGCTAAAGCTGAATTCCTTTTAAATCTTTAAAGACATCCTGAGCAGCGTTTCAGTCTACGGCCAGAAATGCTGCAGACCAAAGCTTCATTGGGCTCGTCTTCATAAAACTCGAGATTAAGTACAATTCCCTGGGAAGCTCAGGAGACAAGGGCAAAGCAATTCAACAGCGGCACATACATTTTTAGAAGCTTTTTACAGCCCTGGTTATTCTGACCTCTGCAGTGGTCTTGCTGTTGTTTAGGATGGAGGAGGTTTCTTTTTTTTTTCCATTTCAGAAAGTTGTTTATGCGACATGCTGTTTTCCTCTGTTCTGGATCATCTTGTTCAAAAGCATTTCCTCTGCCCTGCAGAAACCGTGGGGCTGTGAAGGAAACAAGCTTGCCAAAATAAAGGCCAGCCTCTTTCACAGGTCAGTTAGGTGGGTACCGTCAGCTCACAGAGTGCAGATGAGTCCACACACTTCTTCTGAGGACACAGAAATACTTTGCTGCTGTTATTTCTCATAGACTTATTCCAGCTGCGATTCCAGCCAATGCCAGAGCCTCCAAGATGAGCTCCTTTACACATGGGTAACGGGAGCCATTTGCTGTCCCCAACATTTTATGAGCGAAGAGAGAAAAATGGCACAGAGATTAAGTGACATGACAGGGGCTCTGCTGGCCATCAGTGGCAGAGCATGAAATAAATCCCGCATCTCAAAGCACGGGCTGCTCAGCACCTTTCCTGCTACCCCGGTGATGGTCACTGCAAGGGGGATGACAGAGCTCATGGGACTAGCCCAGCTCTTCCCAAAGCATTGCAGCCACACATGGCCTGAGACTTCCCACAACCACTCTGCTTCGCTTGACTTGTCTTTGCCCTGCTTAAGGATATGCATCTAACAGTAGGTGCAAGCGCCTGGAGGCGAGGAACCTGTTGTTTTGTGTGGTTAGACTGTAAAGTAGCCTGCATACTTTGGGGTACTGTAGCTGGAGCTTTGAAAGATGCCTGTGGCAATTAGTTGTCCAGATGCCATTGAAAGTCAATGAGAACTGGGTGAAATCCTGAGAATGGGTGAGCAGCCAAATGCTGCCATATGCTCATAAGCTTTTCTTCCGTCTAGCACAGTGATCAGCACAAAATGGCAGCCCGAGTAAAGCTTAAGACTGTGAATAGGAATTGAGATAAGCATAATAAATACAAAACCAAGTGCCTTTCGCTAATTCATGTGTAGCAAGCTAATGACATGATTTTCAGTTCAGAAAGTTATGCGTTAACCCTACGTTGGAGCGCAAGAATTACCAGCATTGCTTTTTTTGATTCCTTGCTATGGTGGCAGTAAAGAGAAAAAGAAAAATTCAAGGCAGCCATGTAAGAACTTGGTTTGCGCTTCATCTTCTCCCTCCTTGGCATCAAGAACCAAATCAAAGCAGAACAGAAGTGGACAATTAATTTCTTTCACTGTCTCCCTTCTCCTCCAGTGCAAAATTTGGCTTCCATTTAAATGATCCTAGCATTTATTCCATGAAACATGCAAAAGCATGGAAAATTAAAACATATGAAGGTCGAAAAAAAAAAAAAAGGTGAACTGTGCATTATCCATGCATATGGAACACAGTCCTTCCTATCCTTGTTTATTCAGGGAGCACTTTGGAAAAACCCAGATGAGTTTAAGATGAGGAGGGACTACAAGAGATCTTTTTTCTCCTTTCTCCTTGCACATATGTCCCACAGCAGGGGAGGGATGCTTCAGTGTTCCATAAACATCTTGCTTTTGTCTTGCATTGTTCCTGTGAGGGGTTGCATCATGCCTTGTAAAAGTGACACCGCTGGAACTGTGCTGTGCAAGTACAAGGGAAAACAAAAACACAACCCTGAGCTTTAACTGCACATGTCTGACAGCAGCTTATTAAACTCCGTGCAGTCATCAGAAAAGAGAGAGCAAGCATGTGGATGAAAAAAAAAAGGTTGTTTCTCACAGCATGAAGGAAAAATGTTTTCTACTAAGTGAAAGAAAACAAGGTGGGGGAAACAATTCCCAGGTTGGGGGGAGGTTCTTCGTTTTTACGGAACTCAAGTTTGGGATGTCATTTGCTAATGTGGTCTCTACAATTTAAATCTCCATCAAGCTCATCAGCCCAAATATTTGCACATGCTAATTTGTTCAGCTGAGGCCCCTTGATCTGTCATATTCCTGTGAATCATGTTTTTTGTTGGCTCGTTCTTTGGGACAGCTTGCCTCCTTTTGGATTTGTTATTAAAAGATAATATTGACTTAGTTTCCTTTACACTGAGCAACAGCCTTGTCTCCTAAAGCCTGCCTTGGCTTGTGCATGAGTGCACGCGTGCATGTGTGTGTGAGAGACAAGCTGCTCACAAAGACTTATTTCCTGCTGCTCTTAATGACAAGAATAATTAACGTCATCTTCCCAGGACTACTTGGTGTCCTGTGTCCCACTGGCATGTCGTGTCTGCCAGGATTTCAGCCTAGATTCGAGCACCTGCATGAACTTTAGGACCTCAAGCAGGAGTTTGCTTGAACTTGCTCCTCCTGATACCAGCTTCTGCTGGATGCCACCTAGGGTAACAGGACCCCAGTGCTAAACCTCATCGCACCACTGAGCTTCAGAGGGGTAAACCCCATGAATCACTACCTTGCTCTGCATGCAAGGGTCTGCCTCTATATCCATCTCCTTCTGCTCCCAGAAAACACAGCTCTGGGGAATTCTTCAGCTAGATCTTCTTGATAGCGGTCAGCTCTCTTGTCCTGATAATCCCTCACTGACCACCAAAATTGCTGCTGGCTGCTCACCGCCCTACCCAGCTCTGGGGCTGAGTGCTGCTGCTGCTCTAACTTCCTTGCACATGGGTATGCGCAAGGGCAGCACCCCAAGAAATGAGCAGGAGGAGCTTTCCCTGCCCTTCTCCCCATCATCTGCCTGCCCAGGGCCGGGCAGCCAGGGAAGGTCGTGCCTTAGCTGAGAAGCAGCGATGTCTGCGACTGCCTGTGCTCAACTCCCACCCTCACTGCAGACCTTGAAGGCTGTAAATCGTAAGGACTGATGAGTAATGATTTTTTTTTCTTCATTTCTATGCTTGTGCCGGTGCACTTAGCACCCGTTCTCTCTCTCTGAGATTTCTTTACATTGTGGTGGAAAGCATCAGAGAGGAATCATTTAGGATTGCCTCTCCCTCTGGAGCTCTGATGATGGACGGTGAGCCCTCCCTCTGTATAAAATACATGCATGCACAGCATACTCCTCTCTGCTATTCCCCGTTGTTGCTGCTATGTGCCTGGTAATAGGACCAGCAGAACCCAGATGGGGTGTTGGGAGTTTGAGGGATGATAAGAAGATTCTTACTTACCTTTATTTTAAATTTCTCCACTTGCTTTACCAATGACTTTAGATAACGTAAGATAAGTTTTGAATTTCTGTCATCTGTTGTCATGTTTAATTTTTTTTTTCATTTAATTTCATCCAGTTTTGGCCATAGCTTTCAGCCCAGTTAATTTCAATTCTATTTCCTATTGCTTCCTGCTTATATATGGGAAAATGAAGTGAAATTCTCATCCAGACAATAGTATTTGGAACTGATTTTCAGAAATAACATAAGTCTGGAGGGGGGGTGTTGTTTGTTTCTTTTTCATGTTAACTTTTTCTGGGACACTGAGGAAAGCACTTAGTTCGTTTGGAGAGTGGTCTCAGCATCCACATAATCACATAGAGGACTCCAGTTATCTCATGGGCTGACCCCACTTCACACCTTCCCTTCTTCTCCTGGGGAAACCAGTAGTGTCCACTGACTTAAAAGACAATTCAAAGGAATTGCACAACTTTATTCACTTACCAAAGAAATGTGTTGAAGTTCACACTCCCTTCTCCTCTAAAGGACAAATTCTGAAATTGAGTTGCTCAGGCTGCGTAGGAGTGAATTTCATTAAGCAAGACAGCACAGAAATTCCTCAGTTACAGTAAGACCTATCCACTTCTTTCAGATAAAAAGCACCGATTCAGACAGAGAGCTCAGAGAGGTCATATTTACATCTTGCTTAACAGCTTGCTTTTATTGGGATACTGCAATATGCTTCCCACTTTGCAGAAATCATCCTCATTCTTCAGCTTCTTTTTCCTTACTCCCAGGCTCCGATGGAAAACCAGCCCACAGAACAAGAGTACAATTGCTGTGCTTCACTGGATGCAGAAAATAAATAACTTGTCTCCTGCACCCATGACTTATCCTTGCTGTGTGTGTTTTAGCCTACTTCCTATAAAAAGAAGAAGCTAATTTATAATCATGTTGTTTGTCGGGAGCATTTGTTCACATCTGTCTGTCGGGAAGTTTTATAAATCAATTAGCCCCAGACAGACACACTCTGTAGTTTTCTGTGTTCCCACAGATGTCACTTACTCATCAGCAGAAAAAACACTAGCCTTCCCTGTCTCCTAATTTGGGTGCACGTGAAAAACAATTAAGTATGTCTTCTGCACATGTGTATCAAAAGTGTGCCAGTTACCTGGCAACCAACCGAAAAACTGTGCTGGAAAGCCAAACACCTGAGTACAATGCTGTACCCATTTGCATGTATGTGCAAATATATGCCTGAAGAGAGCTATGTGGAGTTATTTTGGTATTAAAGAATAAGGACTTTGGGAATTTCTTAAAATAACTGAGTTAGTGCATTACCATTTCTGCAAATGTGAACTTAGGAGTAGTAGGGCGGGGGAAAAAAAGCCGTGTATGAGATGGGGAGGGATTTTGGGAAGCCACAGGGTGTGCATAACAACTGCAGTGGTGTACTGCAGTCAGAGGGATTTACGGGGAGTGTTGAAGTGACAGGTAAAGTTTACAAGCATTGCGCAGGAGATAATCGCACTCAGCTGGTGCTTTACAGTCCTACTAACTTCTCTAGTTTGCTTGAAGACTCGTAGCAATATATTCTGTTGTTGCTCGGTACATATGGTCTCGGATTGATCTCTCTTTGGTTGCAAAGCACTCGCTATGAAAAGCTTAGGCTGGTCAGTCCTTCAGCTCCATCTTCTCCTGGAAACAAGAGATAAGAGGAGTGGGCAAGGTACGGACAAAGCTCTCCACCCGATGTAAGCGTAGAAGGAAGAGGATTGGATTAAAACACTGGTTTTCTTGAATGTGGGTAAGTTTGAGGGAATGGCAAAGAGTGGGATGTGTGATGAATAGGAGGACAGAGAGCAGGTGAGATACAACTGAGAGCAGGGATGGAGAGGTGTGGGTGGAGGAGGAGAAAGAGGGACACAGTGGGATATGAAGAGAGGAGAGGCTGCCCGCTGGTAGGTGTGCAACTTCAGTTTTTCCAACTCTTGCCCACAGATGGGGTTAAAGAGGAGGAGATGGATATAAGTGTGGGATGAACACAGGTAGACATCTCCAGACCAAACAATACAACCAGACTGTGAATGTTGGGCAACTACAGCACATTGCGTGATGGAAAAAAACAGATATAGTGGTCATTCCTATATGCTCTTTTTTCTGGTTTTGTAAGGCTTCTATTTCCTCACCTTGAGTTTACTACTTTATTTCCCATAGACCAGTGGAGGGGTTAATCTTTAATACCTTGCAGTAATAAAACTGTTTTAATTAGCATTAGCTTGGAATGACAAGACTACAAGTAATTAAGTTACACTGGGATCTAGTTGGAAAGAAATTGATACCAGGGGATAGCATAAACATAAATCAGCATTTAAATAAACTGAAATCAGATTGCCGTAATTAAAAGGAAAATCCATTGGCATTAAGACATAAAAATAACAGATACAGATTTAATAAACATAGCGAAGAAGGGGGAGAGAGTCTGGAAAAATGTAAATTGTTCCTCCCCACATACCCGCCATCAAAAAAGGAAAAGAAGATAAGAGACTGTTTGGTTAGTATTAAGGAAATACAATTACATTGGGATGGGAGAGAAGTTAGAAAACAGAGAGAAGATTATGAGTGTCTGTACAGAATGCCATTAACATTAACCTGATGCATTGCAAGTGAGTTCTAGTTATAAAAGTAATTACCGGCTACCGAACCCATCTGGAATGTGCAATCAAAGGACAAAGAGAGAAGAACGAGTTGAGGAGAAAGTGATTACTTCTCCGAAGTTAAGAAAGTCATGTGCAGTCAGGAGCCAGCAGCAGGCTGATGCGTTTTTTTCATGCTATGGAAAGAGCAAGCCAGCATATGCCTACCAACTCCTACTGTTTTCTTTAGGCTGCTTACCACTATAGGACATGGCATTTTTGTATGATTAAAAATGATTCATTAGCCTTTTGGATTAAGGGAATCATGTACCTTCTTTAAATGTTATGGTAATTAAGATATACTAGATGAAGTGCCCTATTTTTTTGCAAGACAATAATGTCCTTTCGGAGAAGATAAAGGATTTGGAGGAATTGATGTAGGAAGGAAGATTAAGAGAACTCTGCATGAAGTGATTCCAGTTCTGTTGTGACCTCTCAGGTAAGAAAACCCTACCTGAGTTGTGAATTACTCGCTGAAAGCGCCCAGGCAGGTTACGGTGACAGTCACAACATAGTAAACATTGCTTTATGCTCTGGGTCCTTAGCTCTTCTGCAGACAGGTCTTACCTTGGACTGCAGGGTCATCCATGATGAAGTTGTAAAGGCCAGTGTGGATCAATGCGGACAGGGAATAGAAGCACAACATTATTTATACACTATGCAACAGACAGTGTCAGGCAAGCTTTATAGACAGAGCAAAAATGTGGCTGTGTTTAGAGCTGTGCTGGTTAATGCGAAAGTTTGCTGAAGGCTAAACTTTCTCTCTGGGGTATTTTTAGTCTGCACAGATGGCTTGCACTCGATGTGGGAACTCAACCCATCCCACCCATTTCATACTTACTGGTCATACCTGGTGGATATGGCAAGTCCATGTGTCACAGGACTGAAGTATTTGGGAACTTTGAGATCTACCACATCTGCGCTGTACCACTGATGTGTAGATATGTCCAGTAAGTCTGATATCTACTGTGTGCTTTAGACTTACTGTTAACATTTGAGTAGGTTATCCAAGGTCCATAGGGAATGACAGGGGCATCCCAGTTGAGTTACATCCCTCGTGCACCCACCAAAGAGTTGACCTGCACTTGTGCAGAAGACATTCAGTTGGGATTTCCAGATATTTTATAGTCATAGAATGGCTTGAGTTGAAAGGGACCTGTGGAGGTGATTTTATCCAACCTTTTTTCCTAGTCAGACCTGTTTTTTCAGTCATGATAGTGGATATTTTGAATGCAAAATAAACAAATCTTCAAATTATATCTGTTAAAAAAAATCATGATTAGAAAAAGAAGGTATGAGAGGTGAAATTTTTGAGGTTAAAATTAACAGGTTTATTTAAACTGATGTAAAAGGATGTCTGCATGCTCCTATTCTGGGTCAGTGTTAGCTTAATTTATTTATGATATTTAAGAACAGTATTAAGTCAAAGAAGCAGGAGCAATTCCTGACCCAGCATGAGAACCTGAAGCAAAGTTTCTGTCAGTTAAGTAGCGTGGTACATGCACGCTGTGGGCAGCACCTTGGCTCGATGACGGTAAGATGGGGTGAAAAAGACAGAGAACTGTTTTTTAAAATTGAGGCCAGAGAAGACAGGGGTTGTAGAAAAGGGGAAATAAACTCTTTGGCAGTGGCACAACCTCATTTCCTTTTGCTTACTCAAATGTAAAAAATTGTGAAATTAGTGGATTTTTATAAAAGTGAAAAATACTCATGCCGTTCTAGTTACTGGGAGTTTTGCCATTAAGTTAATGGGACTGAGGTTCCAGTTCCTGTATTTAATCATCAGAAATAGAATTTTATTGAGTAGTAACAGAGCAATTTTGCACCACATATTAGATGTCACTTGCATACATCAAAGCTGTTCCTTCCACGATGATCGTATTACTTAGCCCAGAATAATTAACATTAATAATAGTGTTGTCATTTGCAGGGAAAGAGTCAGGATCAAACAGAGAAATTAACAGAATAACTTTTTGACATAAATCAAGCAAGCATTATTCAACCTTACTTGACCACATTCACCTCCTCAAACTAAATGACTGCTTGTAATACAGACCTGCTAGTTTAATATCAGAGTATCAGGCCTCAATTGCTCTTTGCAGATCAGTGGATTTTTCTAGATGTGTTTGTGCCCGTGGATAGAAGGGAGCAGAGGAATAGTTCGATGAGGGTCCTTCGTTGGTTTTTAAAATGACAACCCGTGGAGCCATCAGCTGGCAAATGCTAAGTGGGACGGGGAACTGAATGATCGTACCCTGGTTATGATGACTCTGATCTTGCATCTGCACAACCCCGTCTGGAACCTGTCGTGTTTTACAGACGTCGCCGGCTATGAATGTATAATGTGCCACGCTCTGTGGTGCAGTCACCTTATGCGTGAAACTCAGCAACTGACTTGACAGCATCCTGCCTCGTTACATGAGAAATTTGGAGACAGAATGAGAAATTCTCCTGCCAAGTGGCGGTACAGGGAGAACTTACCTAGGTCAGCTGTAATCACCAAATGTAACATCAGACCAGGACAACTACATGAATATCATTACACACAGTGAGAGAATGAATGAGCCAACTCTTCAGTTTCCAACCCCCTTTTCTTTCAAATGGAGCTTGTTTACGGTATGAAATTGTCTCCATCAGAAGGAAACAGAAATGACAGAGGACAGATCTTCAATTCCTTACTTCACCTTCTGTTCCTTGCTCATCCAGTGTGAACCAAGGGATTGACTCTTGTATATCCCCCGCAGTATCCCTGTTCTTCTTATACAAATCCTTTGTCAAATCAACCATTGTTTTCTTGGGGAATTTCACAGAATCACGGCTTGCAATGATACAGTTGCAAAATGGATGGAGTTATCATTTGCTGTGTTTTTCTAGCAGGGAAAATCAGATGAAAGCTTTCTGCTAGGCTACTCCTGCACAAGAGCATCAGACAGTCATTTACCGCAGCACTGCCATCTCATCCAGACAGAGCTGCTATCTTTCTCCTTGTGTCAGTAGGTAGTAGCACAAGCTTATCACTATCTAGATGAAAAAGTTCAAGGGAAGAGGCAAGAAGCCAGATTTCATAGCAGAAGGCACAGAGTCCCTAGAAGGTTGGGGACCCAGCTCCTTCCTGATGCTGCTCTTCTCGCAGTATTAACTCCCGGTTTGCCAAATGTCTCTTGCTGTTAATTTTTTTTTTAATTTACATCTTGAGTCTATCCAAAAATATAGAACAAAGCCTCCTACTGAAATCAGTTACATTGACAAAGTGTCAACAATCCTGAAATAGTGTTTTCATCCCCTATTGTGCCAAACAAGAGTATGTCTAAATACACTAGCAGATCTTGAAGTACACCCTGATGGATAATGACTTGTTGCATGGAAAAGAGAATTTTTTGCTAAAGTTTAGACTTACTTCTCTGAGAGTGCCCTGCCTTATAATACATAAATCTAGAAGTTATCAGCAGATCATAACTTTTGAGCAATAATAAAAGTAGGTAAGTGGTCTTGTCTGTCACTGGAGCACAAACCATAATTCTAAGCAGCTTGAAAAAAATGCATCAAAACCTGTCTATGGAGCAGCGGTTTATTCTGATAGATACAAAAATACTGCTAAGGAAGGTGATATTTAGACTTCAAGATCAGATGAAGTTTCTGGGTAAACTTTGGGGTTAGACCTAAATGGAGTGCAATGCAGGAATCTAGTCTGAAGGACAGATAGAATAAAAATCTTCTTCACAGAAGAAATAACACCACCACCACACATATATTAGAGTCAGCTGGCAGTTCAATAAAACTGGAGAACAGTAGATGGGCTTTGCTATGTTAGATAAAACCAGCATGTCTGTGCTTTTGCAGATTATCCAGTTTGCTTTCTTCTTACTTGAGTTGAGCTTCTTCAGCCAGGTGGGCATCTCCTTCCCTCTTGCCATTCTCCATTCTCAGCCTGAGGAATGATTGCCCCATCCAGGTCTAGTGAAATAAGCAATGGTGTCTTGTTGCATCACATCCCATATCTTTAAATAAGTCTCTTTGCATATTGGGAAGAGGAAGGGAACCTCAAACTACCCCATCTATGTCACAGTTATGTTGTGAACAACAGCACCGCAAAAACATCCAGCTGTTGATGTCAACAAGGCTTCCTGAATGTTGCTGAGTGGGAGGTTTTTCTTCAAGGTGCTGGCTATTCCCAGCTTTGCCATTGCTGCACGACCTTCATGAACTCACCTCACTTCAGCATGCATCAGCTCGTCACTGTGTAATATGGGGATAACCATACTTAAAAGCCTTTTTAAGTTTCCTGAAATTCTTGGAGGACAAGTGCAGCAGGCAAGCTGGATATGACTCAGCTATGGTCTTAGGGCTGCTTAGCTCAGGATGCTGTTTGGATGAAGCACGCTATACAGCTCCTGTTGCCTCCATTCCCTGTTGTAAACGAGGTGTGCATGGTTGGCACTGAGGTCTGGCCTCTGGCATCTTCCTGGGGACAGCAGAGTTGTTTCTGTTGTCATAGGGTTTTGCAGAAGGATTACCAGAGCTTTTGGAGAAATCTATGACAAGGACGCATCTTTCTCTCTCCTTCCTGCTGTCTTGCCCACTGCGTGAGTTTAACCACAGGGCACAATGTTTTCTTCCTTGCATCTCGTTGATGTGTGAGAAGTGAGTGCCTCGTTAGAAAATGGCTGAGCAGGCATCAACAGCCCACATGCAGGAAAACAGGTTCAGTGTCATTGCTGCTGTGAGCGTGCACATGCCAGGGAGAGAGAGAAAAAGAGACTCCACACCTTTTGGGAAATCAAATTAAGATTGCTTTGAAATGTGCAAGCTGTTCATTGAAACAGTCTGATTTGGGGGGGTGGGAGAAGAGATAGTGGGAGGGATGGAAGGCAGGAACAAGTGAGAATTAAGAAATGACATGTCAGAAAAACCGTTTCAGTTAAACCACAGAATTCCTTTGCCAGGATGGAAAAATACAAAACCTGGCCTTGCTCTGCTCTTATAAATCTCTGGCTGTGGAGGCCATGATGGAGGAAGAAGTGTTGTGTGGTGCCAGCTCAGAGTTGAATCAATTTCTCCATGTGGACTTTTATGTCCCGTTATGTGAAATTGAAAGATTATTTCTTTCAAATTTCGGTTTTCTGGCCTCTTCTCTTGGAGTTATTTGCAAAAACCCAGCACTGGCCCCACCTCCCTTAGGAAGTCCCTCCATCAGGTGGATCTGGCTCTGTTCCCAACTCTCGAGAAGTAAATGTCCCCAGCCAGGCCTGCTGACTAGCTCTTGGTTTCTTTTCTGCATGTTGTTGTTTGCTTGTTGATCCATGCCATGGGACGGAGCACAATTAAATGAAGAAAAATGAAAACGTGGTGCTGTGCCAGACAGTTTTGCTGCTGTCTTGCTGATTATGAAAGATGAGCGTGATTCAGGGCAAACAGACAAGGAAGGATAATGCTGTGTCCTTGATGTACCCCACCTCAGGCAGCTTCTTTGGAGCTCTGGTCTTTCCCCAGGACCCGTGAGAACAGTGGCAGCGCTGATGCAGGCAGGAGCTGCCCTTGTCCCTGGGCTTGTTTTTTACAGAGTTTGTCACAACCTAAAGTGCATGATGGTTTGGTATTCTTAAATAGGCATTATTTTGAGATATATCTATGTATAGGATGTAAATCTAACCTGTGCTGAAAGAGCCTGCTGTTACTTTGCACAAGGATTTTCCTGTCACAAACCAGCCCATCTTCTACTGAGCCTAAAGTTTCTCGTCCCCTCAGCAAAAACACAAGCTCTCACATAAGATCTTGGTACTATTATTATCCATTACTATTTGCATATTGGCTTAAAATTTATTCCTATGCATTTCCTTCTTCAAGGCCTCTGTTTTCTTCCTCTCTCCTCCTCACACCTATTTCTACCCCTACATCTGTCTCTTGTTTTCCCACCATGTCAGTTCAGGTGGATCTACCACCACTTTTTATCCATTAGTCCATCCTCTGAGATCACTTCATTCAGCAACTGCCTTCCTCTGAAAGTTTCCTCTTCCTGGTCTCTGATCTTCCACGACCACATTACATCCTTAATCCTATATCCCAAGCCCATCAGCCATGCACCCATGTACCCATGAAGCCATACACCCATGTCCTGAACTCCTGTTTGCCCCAAACTCCCTCTCTGACCTGGGCTTCTGATCTCTGCTGCCCTGAAACCAATATCACTTACCTCTTAGCCTGTCTCTGACACCCATCTTCTTCTGGAAGATGACCATAAGATAATAAAAGTTTAGTGGACTTATCCCTGACTGACTCATTACAGTGTCCTCCTAACATCCTTCAAGGTAGAGGGCCTCCATGGTGAAGTCAGGTTCTGGCAGCTCTGCCATCCCAGGAATATTTGATGCAATGCTCAGCACCTTAATATTAAAGAGGAGGCTTTGTACAGATCAGACTGGGAGGACTGTTTGGCCACTAAGTTGTGTCATGGGGGCTGGATGTGGCCTCTGGGCTGCCCATTGAGAAACAGTGCCGTATAACACCCATGTGGACTGGGTAGAACACAAAAAGATCTTGGGCATGGAGTACTATTGGATTTGGAACTAGATCTTCTGGATACCACGGTAGGACCTCCAATTCTGAAGTATTTTGGCAAAATTATTTTGTTTATTTGTAAAATGATGATGCTTCCCTCATCAGAAAACAAGCAAAGACTTTGAAACTTTGGACAGAAAAGGGAAAATGTTTGGTAGCAATGATCTGAAGTATTCTGGGGATTGCTGATCTTGTGACACATTTTGTGTTGGCTTTTTTGTCCATATCTCTCAATACTACTATTACCGGTACTAGCTGCAAGTAAGACATTTCAGCTGTAGAGAAATGTAATAGAAAATACCAAGAAATACAGATTATAATATCAAGATTATTTCTTGGTCTAGTAAAGTGGACTTCAGATCAAATACTGGGACACATCTTAGCTAACAAGGCAATTTCTTACTAGTCTGAAAGACTGCCTGCAACCCAACCTGCTGAAATTAATACTACTTTAATCATTGTGTTCAAGTGGAGAAACCACAAACTTGTACTGAGGACACTTCAGCTGTATCCCCTGTTCAGGTTTTTGGGCAACTCATCTGTTTTATTTGATCTTGTATTTCCTGCCTGCAAATGATGGATGCTAACAGTGGTGGCATGTACGACACTTTGAAATCAGGTAGTGACTGTAGCTACACATTCTATTTATTTGATGTTGTTGTTACACGCCACTGGGGACAGGACAGGACGATGGAGGAATGGCCGGAAAGCATGCATTTTTTTCAAAAAATGCATGAATTTACAACTGCAAATACTGTAGTAAACCTTGGTGTGACATTTTTGAGAACTGTTGTTACTGAGTGTCCAGAGAAGGGCAACGAAGCTGGTGAAGGGTTTAGAGCACAAGTCTTATGAGGAATGGCTGAGGGAACTGGGGTTGTTCAGTCTGGAGAAGAGGAGGCTGAGGGGAGACCTTATCGTCCTCTACAACTGCCTGAAAGGAGGGTGTAGCGAGGTGGGTGTTGGTCTCTTCTCCCAAGTAACAAGCGATAGGACAAGAGGAAATGGCCTCAAGTTGCGCCAGGGGAGGTTTAGATTGGATATTAGGAAAAAATTCTTCACTGAAAGGGTTGTCAAGTATTGGAACAGGCTGCCCAGGGAAGTGGTGGAGTCCCCATCCCTGGAGGTATTTAAAAGACAAGTTGACGAGGCGCTTAGGGACATGGTTTAGTAGTGGACAGGTACAGTTGGACTCGATGATCTTAAAGGTCTTTTCCAACCAAACGATTCTATGATTCTATGAAAAAAACAGATCCAGAACTCAGTGGACAAGGGAAAAGCAATGGATGTCATCTACCTGGACTTCCAAAAAGCCTTTGACACGGTCCCCCACAACATCCTTCTCTCTAAATCGGAGAGATATGAATTTGATGTGTGGACTGTTCGGTGGATAAGGAACTGGTTGGATGGTTGCATCCAGAGGGTAGTGGTCAATGGCTCGATGTTCAAATGGAGACTGGTAACAAGTGGTGTTCCTCAGGGGTCCGTACTGGGACCAGTGCTGTTTAGTATTTTCATCAGTGACATAGACAGCGAGATCGAGTGCACCCTCAGCAAGTTTGCAGATGACACCAAGCTCAGTGGTGCAGTTGACACGCCTGAGGGACGGGATGTCATCCAAAGGGACCTGGACAGGCTGGAGAGGTGGGCCTGTGCGAACCTCATGAGGTTCAACAAGGCCAAGTGCAAGGTCCTGCACTTGGGTCAGGGCAACCCCCGATATCAATACAGGCTGGGAGATGAGGGGATTGAGAGCAGCCCTGCAGAGAAGGACTTGGGGGTACTGGTGGAAGAAAAGCTGGACATGAGCCAGCAGTGTGCGCTTGCAGCCCAGAAGGCCAACCCTGTCCTGGGCTGCATCCCCAGCAGCGTGGCCAGCAGGTCGAGGGAGGGGATTCTGCCCCTCTACTCTGCTCTGGTGAGACCTCACCTGGAGCACTGCATCCAGCTCTGGAGCCCTCAGCACAAGGAGGACATGGAGCTGTTGGAGCGGGTCCAGAGGAGGGCACAAAAATGATGCGAGGGCTGGAGCCCCTCTGCTACGAGGCCAGGCTGAGAGAGTTGGGGCTGTTCAGCCTGGAGAAGAGAAGGCTGCGGGGAGACCTTAGTGCGGCCTTTCAGTACTTAAAGGGGGCCTCTAGGAAAGATGGGGACAGGCTTTTTAGCAAGGCCTGTGGTGACAGGACAAGGGGTGATGGTTTTAAACTAAAGGAGGGGAGATTTAGGCTGGATATAAGGAAGAAATTTTTTACACTGAGGGTGGTGAAGCACTGGCACAGGTTGCCCAGAGAGGTGGTGGAGGCCCCATCCCTGGAAACATTGCAGGTCAGGTTGGACGGGGCTCTGAGCAACCTGATGTGGTTAAAGATGTCCCTGCTCAGTGCAGGGGGGTTGGACTGGATGGCCTCTAAAGGTCCCTTCCAACCCAAAGCATTCTGTGATTCTATGATTCCATGATTCTATGATTCTATGAGTCTATGATTCTATGAACTCACCAAGCAGAAATCAGGCGAAGGGGAGAATTCAGCAAGCCAACATACTGCACCTTGATGTTATAATTGTAGCTGTGGCAGAGGAAAAGGAGGTAGGAACAGCTGTATTCGCGCTACCGTCAGAGGTATGCTGTGGTGCACCATTACAGTGTGTAATTGTATTATCATGCTGCCAGGGAAGTCAAGTGCTTTGCAGAAACTTCTGAGCATGTTTGCCTCATACCCTCCATCAGTCAGTCGCCGTGACCAAAAGGAAAGGCAGAGGATTGCTTTTCAAAACAAGGGGGGCGAGGAGGGGGTGAGTCTCAGGAGAAAAGGAGGTGAAGAAAATCTCATTCATTTTCCTGGTGAATCATTTTCTACTTCTTCGGGCTCACTCAGACCCTGCTGCCGTTTTGACTGTGCAGGTGAAGGTGTTTGTATTTTTCTTCAAAATGCCACCTCCCACAACAGATGATTAATCTTTAAATAACATTCTCTAATGCTTAAACCTGGCTTTGAAGCTTTCATCTCGGTGTGATTTCAGCTGCAGTCGCAGCCGTGCCACATCTAGGATTACCCGCCACCCGCCAGTCGACTTTCTTAGAAATGATAATAGGAAAATTGGGTGAATTTACTGATGATGAAAGATATTAGTTAGACAACTGCTGTGACTGGAGTCCTTTGTGCTCTGAGCAGGTACAAGGTGATTAACACATCTTCCCTTTGCTCCCCATCCTTGTGCTTCAATGCCAACCTGGGGACAGGGGAACAGGGCCGGTGGAACAGATTAAGGCTGTGTTTAATGACAACTGGGTGCAAATCCATGGCAACTGCTTTTGGATATCGGCAAGTCACGTAGGGCTGGATGGAAAATGCAATGAAATCCCCAAAGTGGAGGGCAGAGCTGAGAGCATCCAACACAGTGCAGCACAGTGCAGGCTCACCAGATCCTATGAAAGTAGGGCACCATCCATCCCACTTACTGGAAATGTCTAGGCTTGGGTGGGATCACTGGTGCCCAGAAAGCTTTTTTTTCTCTGCAGTGACTATAAAAAGAGTTGGGTGACTATCACAAATGCAGATAACTACACTGTGGGTGGCTGACACGAGGTGCAAGGAACCCAACCCAGACGGGAGCACTCGCTCAGGATTTCAACTCTGCTACAGAGAGCATCTCGCTTGGCTGCTATGCCCAAATAACAGTGGCTTGCTCCCTGTGCTGTGTAATTTTGGGGAAAAAAAAGCTCCTCTGCTCTCGATATGGTCACAATTGTGACTTTGCCTGTGGTTGTCTACCCTGATGAGCGTCTTGTGACTCCTTGGTCAGAAACTCCTCGAAGCAGCTTGGCTTCTGCGCCTTTCTGTTGTAGCGTGAAGGACTCTCAGCAAAGATTCACTGGGCTAGAGGGTATAAAAAAGTGAGTTGTTTTTTCCCCTACTTTGCTCACAATCTTTGACCTGGATAGAGTGCAACCAGTGGATGAAATGGAGAAACCGATAAATCGGCGCACAGCAAATAGAGTTTAGAATAAAAGCAAATTTCTCATTTCAGCTCTGCTTAAGCAGGATCGTATTCACTCATGGGTGTTAGTCCAGGCATTAGTGGGAAGTCTTTGGAAATCCTATATAACTGTTTGTTGAATGTCTCTTCTATTTATTTAGCATTAATTTTATTTATGCTACTTAATGCTTTCCAGCCTCATGCACATATCTGAGTATCATCGTGAATGTATGTACATAAGAAACACACACAGTCAGCTTCCAGCCAAAGTCCTACTTGTTCAGGCATAAATTACAAAACCAAAACTAATGTGATTACAAACCCACCTATTTCTTTTAATTACTCGCAGTCAGGGAGACTTGCAGGCACAAGTCAAGTTTTAAAAATGTGCTTGTAATGCTCTCGTAAGTGCTATCTACAGCTACGTGACAGTTTTTACTTAGAGTTTGTTATCTGGGAGATCAAGTCCTTTCCAGCCTTGAAATCTGTGAATTCCTTTGCTACAGCAGTTCAAAAACATATAGCCTCTGAATAGGGTTATTGCTTCTGCTTCTCCTTCAATACCTACACTGTTTTATTAATTTTAAAATAACACTTGGAAGCTGAGCTTTCCTTCTAGAAACCTAAATTATTCAACCCAGAGAACTATTTAAGCCCCAACTCATTTCTTGAAAATTAGGCAATAACCCCTTCAGAGGTGGAGAATTGAGGATGCTCAAATGATAGCAAAGGAAGCAGGTATTAAGTTGGTAGTAAATTGGGAATAGGGTCTTGGCCACTTGTCTGAGAACATTGTCGCCATCCAAAGACCATCTTTCCTGCCCTTGCAACCCAGAAAAGCACAGCTCCAGCGGCAAACTACAGCCTGCCTGCAATTGTCAGCCCGAGTAGTGATTCCAGACAGATTTCTCTCATGCTTGAAGATGTGTTGCTGTTGATCCCTGGGCTGGTGCGGGGTTTGACCAGAATAAAAACACATCATTTTCCTCCTCTTCTTCCCTGAATCTTCACCTGAAATTTGCATGGAAGTGGAGTATTTACTGAAACTCAGAATAGATTGGTCATTTTTCTTCTTTCTCCAGATTGTAATTTTTGATTAATTTTGCTTCTAGGTCCTGGTGTTTCACTGTGTCCGATGTCATGAAAGGCTTTTTGTACTAGAAAGCTCTATAGAAATGAGCACGTCCTAAAATATGTTAGAGAGGAACTTATAAATTCTGTTTCTAGCTAGGGATTTAGTTTGAAATGAAGAAAACACTGGTAGAGGACCAGGTATGTAACAGCTTTCTTGTGCAGGGTGACAGCACGGCTTACAAGACGCAGCCAGCCATCTGCAGGATGCTGCACACATCCAGCACCTCCCAGGCATAAGTCTTTGGAAATACACCCACAGGAGTCAGTTTTCCTTTTTTCCCGAGAAGGAGAGAGATGAATTTCCCCAGCTCTGAGGGGATTAAATGCCAGTTGGGCTGACTCGATAACATGGAGTGAACAGGGTCAAAAAACCGACTTCAGCTTTCAAGTGATGGGTTTGTCTGCATCAGCGTGAACAAATTCTCCATTGTATTCACCACAAACAGGCTTTTCTTCCCATATCAGCCTGCAAGGGCTTTTTGTTCCAAAGGGGTTTTTTTCCACCTTAGAACAAACATATTTATTGTCAACACTGCAAGAAAACCCCTGATTTCCTTATGTCTGAGTTCCCATGTGTCTCTCTTACACTATCCCAGGGCATTGATAGACTGTAGGATCTTGTTCCAAGGCCTTATCTGGTTTTCATTTCAGTAGTCCTTTTTGAGCCTGCTCCTATACAGCAACTTACCCGTGTATCTGTCTGACCTTCTGCACCAAAAGCTGCTCTGTCCTTTAAGCACTGAAATAGATTTCCCTTCTTTCATCAGCCTGGCATGCGAAGCCCCAGACTTTGCCCCTAGCCCCAGCCCTGTGGAGATTATATCAACATTGCCAGCAAAGGATGTCAAGGCAATGGCATTCCAGGCCTCAGCAGTGATATTATCAGACCGTTCACCGGAGTAAGCTGTATCGCTATACCTGCGTATTTTGACACCTCCGAGTTACTTTGCACTCTCTCTTGCAGCAGACAGCTTCCTCTTTGTAGCTTAGTAGCCACTCCATGCACTGGTTCCACATNTTTTTTGAAAAGCCAGGTCTTCAGTCTGTGCAAATGCAGTCAGTGGAACTGCAGTGATTTACAGGAGCTAGCTCCGCAGCCCCTGTTTGGAGAGCTGTTAACCATTTGCTATTCTTTGGAAACAATTAAGTATTCTAGGTAAAATGCAATAGCATAACACTTAGAGCAAACCATGCATTTAATGGAGTGCGTTCCTCGTAATGGGTGAATTTCAATAGGATTAAGAAAAAAACATTTTCTTCACGTGCCCGGACATCTTAATTACTATTTGTAGGTAGGTGGGAAGATTGTCCCTGTGTCTGAGACATTGCTTTGCAACTGATTTCCTCTGTGTCTCTAGGTCAACCACTTGAGTCTATTATGTATTTGAGTCTAATATATGTTGAGTCTAATATATATTTCCAAATGGGCTCAATTTTTAGAGTTAAAGGTGACCCATATGAAACAACTTTTAACAGAGCTATGTGGTTAGGTGTTTGGTTTTTTTTTTCTTTTATAGCTTAAACAAGAATGTGTTAATTCTTGCTCACAAATCAGTAAGCCATTTAAAATAATGTAAACCTTACTCATGTTTGTGAGATCAGACAGCTTACTATCCATGTTTAATTTGGGTGTCACTGTTTCTTTTCTTCTCTCAGTGGATGGGTTAGGATCTGGATGCCTTGAGTAGCGATGATCTGGATTGCTTACTGCAGAGGCATCGTAGTAGTTGCAACATGGAAGAGAGGGATTTAGAGCAGTGGCTGTGCATATGGGCTTTGGCCTCAGTTTTACACATCGAAAAGGACGTGAAACTTTCCTTCTCTCTGCCGGATGATGTAGGCTCATCAATGTACAGCTTCTGTCTTGGTGGGCATTTGTGGAGTGTGGAGCAGGACGGGGTTCCCCATGGGTTATCACAGAAATTTTGGTACATAGTGTGAAGGTGTCTTCTTTCACCTCCTGCTGGATGAATTTAAATCCTTCATCACTAGAGACACAAGCCATTTTTGTCATACCAAGAGTGATCCTAGATACATGATGTTAGATTGAGAGGCGACTCTGCTGTTTGATCTCAGCAGATACATGGTTGATCTGAAAAACATGGTTTCCCTGCTTAGGCAGGCAGCACTCATCATTTGATGATCAAAAGCAGGAGAGCTGCTTAATCACCAAGTGAAGTTGCAGAGAGCTACAGAACTATTGCGGAGTGATGCCTCGCTGCAATTCAGTATCTTTCATGCAACCTCGTGATGAAAACACTGCAGCACATATCAGGATATTACTTCTGATTGTTTTGTTGTTCCAGCACCCTTTATGTTATAGGCCATCTCTCTTCTTCCAGCTCCAAGGAAGCAGGGGAGGATCACGTCCATCACCACTAGCTGATGAACAAAAATAAGCCAACCGC
>VYZW01035408.1:2577-15993 GCA_013401315.1 Balaeniceps rex | reverse complement strand
GAGCTCTATACAGTCGAAACACTCCCTAACGTACAGGGCAACGTAATGTCAGGATTGAAGTGAGTACTAGACAAAAGCAGGTGATGCGAATGGGAGAGAGCTCAGAACTCAAAGGAAATAGGTGCCCAGAGAGGATACAAATACTAGAAATTATTTCTGTCACTGAACCTTAAATCACTTATAGCTGGATTGGGTGTCTGTGTTTCTGTCTTTATCTATCCAGCAGCTGCCTAGATAGTAAGAAACTGTAAAATAAAATTGGAGGAAAAGGCAAGTACTGATACTTAAGCCAACAAAATAAAGCTATGGAAAAAGAGGCATGCAAATGAAAAGAAAATTGATATGAGAAAAGATGAGTTATTAAAAATTAATGAAAATAATTATAAAAGAATAATTACATGGTTAAGATGTCAAATATAAATTTTAAATTAGTGTTTAACAAGAAAAAATAAGGAAAGCATTTTGCAAGTCATGAAAAGCTCAGAAAAAAAAGCTTTTTGAAGAAGACTCATGGAAATGGTTAAAGGGATGAATGGACTTACTTATTAGAAAAGATTAAAAGGATAAATACAAATGGTTTAGTGAAGTAATTAGGTTAGGGAAGAGAGGAGGACAAAATAAACAACTACAAACATCTGAAGGCAGTAAACACCAAGGAAGGAGAGGAATAATTTAGTCTGATACAAGAGAGTAAGTAGAAGTTGTCCTGGTTTCATCTGGGATAGAGTTAATTTTCTTCCTAGTAGCTGGCATAGTGCTGTGTTTTGAATTTAGTATGAGAAGAATGCTGATAACACACTGATGTTGTAGTTGTTGCCAAGTAGTGCTTAGGCTAGTCAAGGACTTTCTTTTTCAGCTTCCCATGCTCTCTGCCAGGTGCACGAGAAACTGGGAGGGGCACAGCCAAGATAGTTGATCCAAATTGACCAAAGGGCTATTCCATACCATATGACGTCATGCTCAGTATATAAACTGGGGGGAGTTAGCCAGGGGGCAGCGATCGCTGCTTGGGGACTGGCTGGGCGTCGGTCGGTGGGTGGTGAGCGGTTGCATCACTTGTTTTGGTTTTTTTTTCCCTGGGTTTTGTTTGTCTCTCTCTCATTCTCCTTTTCATTGCAATTTTATTACTATCAATGTTATTGTTATTTTATTTCAATTATTAAACTGTTTTTATCTCAACCCGCAAGTTTTCTTTTGCCCTTCCGATTCTCTCCCCCATCCCACCGGGGAGGGGGAGGGTGAGTGAGCGGCTGTGTGGTGCTCAGTTGCTGACTGGGGCTAAACCACGGCAGAAGTAAAGGAATTAAAGTTAAAAAGGAAAAAAAAAATACAATGAACAGCAGAAAAAGTCCCTTGCCTATGAGATGAAAAAAGGTAGAAGTGGTGAGAGTCCATATCTAAGGGTAAGTAGATAAAAGGACTGGAGAATATAACAAAACAAAACAACAACAACAAAAAAGTAAAAAAATAGTTCCGAAGGACTGCATGCAACTGTCTGACTACAAAATTTGCATTCCATGGACGTGGTTTACCTTCTAAAAATAATACACTTTTAAAAATAGCTGGAAAGATTCTTTCAAAGATCATTTTCTCGACTGTGTCTTTATCAGTCCCTGTCATCTCATTGAACCTTTGAGGACTGTTTGGTGTGGAAGGTCCTCTGGGAGAATGAAGAAAGCTTCCTGTACAATCACAGTGAACATCTTCAAGGCACGACAAGCCCGGAGAGCACATGTGCAAGAAATAGGTTTATTCCCAAGATCACAGAGGAAGCAATGAGCAGAGGGAAGTATGAGAGGCTCAAAGCTTGATCTTCATCTTACTTAGTAGTAAAAGTTAGGGCTTTATGGAGACAGTGTCAACCTCTCAGATTTGGATTCTGCTGTTCCCTGACCAGATGTATTCCACAGTTCTTTCTGTGATTCCTTCCTTTACACCTTATCCTCTCTCTGTCCATTTCTTATGAAGTTCAGACTCTGTCACAATCCCTGTTGTTTTCTTTCCCAGCTCTCCTCCTTTCCCTGTCTTCTTGCCTCTCCTCACAAATAATTTCCTGCAAATTTCCCTTTTTTTTTTCTTGTAAGCACACTAACCTCTCTCTGTCTCCTTTCCACTATTACTTCCCACTATAGCCCTTGCTCCTGTCTCTGTTCTTTGCTCCATCTCTCTTAACATCCCTACTGCTGTTCCAACAGTGACGTGGAATAAATATCTCAGTCCTGCACTCCCTCCCCTAAGCCACCTTCTTCTTCACCTTCCAAAGTTCCTCATTCAAAGACAAGCTCTTGTGGTAGGAGGAAAAGAGAGACCAGTGCTTATTTTTTCTGTTATGTGTAGGAATACTGTACCAACTTATATAATTTCTAGTACAATATAAAAAGTAAAGATTCAAAAACCAAACCACAGGTCCAATTCTAAACAGCAATTTTCAAGCTCCTTTTCTGATTTTCACAAGAATAAGGTATGTCCTGAGGCAGTTTCCATGACTTCATTTCTTTTTTGGGCAAAGAGGAAGGCAGGGTTATAAAGTAAACAACTTCATATTACCAAGAGTTTTAACTGAAGAACAAATAGAGTAACTCAGTTATTAGAGGACAGTCATACACAGGTGTGGGGCTGAGATCTAATCTGTCTTTCTGTCTTTAGCTTCTGTTCCCAAGACATTTGATCCAATGGTAAAGGCAGCCAAATACATTCTTACTGTGTGTTATGGTTCCCCAATGCCCTCTATCAATCCTGATGCTCCTTTTCTTAACTAATGGAGGTTGTTATACTGTCTATCACTACTCAGACTTGCATTTATATTTTAAAAGCATCCTAGGTTGTAGTGCTTTTAAAACTTTAATGCACACATTTAATGCTTATCTTCCTGAGAGATTTAAGGTATAAAATAAAAACAGATCTAAAAAAGGAAAATTAATCATCAGTGTAAAAATACCTTTTCACCTCTCTAGGTACAGAAGGGTGTTTTTTTCTACCTTTTTTCAGGTGTAATGTAATACTTATGACAGATTTCAGAATTATATAAGGTAACTTTTTAGGAAGTTACATACATACTTAAGATTTATTTGTTAGTTGATGACAAGATCAATTTTTAAACAAACTTTAAAATAAAGAACATCTTCCAGACTCCCTGACTAGCTTGACTGTCAAAGAGGCCACACTGGCCTTGATATGCTGCATAAAAGACCTAGAATGCCTTATGAAAGGACTCTAAAAGATTCTGGCTGTTCCCTTAGTTTGAGGAACTGGAAAATATCTGTAAGAATGTCTCACAGAATAATCACACACAAAGTGTCTCAAATTTCTTTCCAGTATCACAGCTGTACAGTTCCTTCCTTGAAACTCTGCGTTGCATACTGTAGTTTTATAAGATCCTTATCCTATGCTTCACTGAAACCACCGAGGAAAAAGATACTGTAAAAGTAGTCCCTGAAGTCCCTTGCTTTTGAAAATGATACTCAAAGTATATAATCCAGATGATCATATTATTTTTTCACTTTGTCTCAAATTACAAATCCAGATTAAAACTAATCTTGTGAATTTCCTGATTCAAGTTCTGTTACTCAGTTATTACTCTAAAGATCCTACAGTTACAGCTCAGAAATGGTTAGCCTTAGCCTAAGAAAAACAAAGTGTGCTCATGTTCTCTTTTGAGGGAGTGACTGTTTTTGTGGAATTATACTAAAATATATATACATAAGTCTGTATGCAAGTGATTTTCCATATGGTGAAAATAATAAAAAAATAGTTTTGCTTTGCATTTTCATTTTTTAATTAGCATTTCTGATTGATGAGAACCTATTAAGAGAAACAGTATTAAGAAATCCCCCTAACTCTAAAATCCTCAGATTCTGTTGAAGATTTTAATAATTGTTTTAAATAATAAATAATATAATAATAAAATTGTTAATTTCCCAGTCTGTCATTTTTCTGGTGGCTCAAGTAACCCTTTTTTCATCTTGCTCTTGATTAGTTGACTAATAGATGACTCACAGTGTATGTTGGAATGAAAGTGATTTTGCAAGCTGTGGGCTATTTATACAATTTGAATTTCTCTTGAGTTGCTCAGTACAGGTCCATTTGGGAACATTAAGGTTTTCTTAGTGATAGCTTAAGATCAAACTATAAGGCATGATGACAAGTCTCACATCTGTTAAAATCCTATTTACTTACTAAGAAGTGCCCTTATATTCTCTTCTGATTGGACACATTAGCAGATCACAGGTCTTGTGCTGAAGGAAATGTTACTGTAAAGTGCCACACACCTGCTTGCTTTGATTTGAAACTTTAAACGTAGTGAACTGTGAATAGAGTTATCAACATCAGCCAGTCCAGCTGGACCCGAGTAACACTTATAATCATCTAGGAATAAGCTGAATGCAGTACAATGAAGCGTCAGACTGAATCTGCAAATAAAGCAAATAGAAAATTCCAGCAAAGTGGTATGGAGGAAGCAGAAGTTGTATCTTTAGTTTATAACAACAGATATTTTTTCTTGTTTCTATTGTGAATGCACTTAAACATTAGCCAGATTCTTACAACTTCCCTCTCATTAAGAGTTATACATCCCCGTGCTATCAGGAATATCAGCTAAATGTATGCTGTATAACTGAATCTATGCTCTGCATTATCAGGCAGTTCCATACCATTGTATCTCTGTAAGCCAGGTCACAGAGTGCTAATAAAAGTGTTTCTTCACTGAACCACAAGATTCATCTCTGAACTAGTACATTTTAGACATTTATGTTTCCATCAGTAGGACTCTGATTTGTTCAGGGTCACACCCACTTGTGTCATATGGATCAGAGTGCATTGTGGGGACGCAAATTATATCTTAAAAGCTCTTCACTGTCTCAAAGGTTTTTCCAGTTTTGGACTAAGCCTTCCACAAGTCTCCTCTGGTGCAAGCAATACATGTAATTAGAAAAACAAAAACCTTTTCACCACCCAGATAGTTCTCAGCTGTTGCAACGACCTCTTTGAAAGGCTTCTTAGAACAACTTCTTTATGCCTGATAGACCTGAGTAGTTGCAAAATCCAGAGGACAGAATGTCAGTTTAAAGACGCTTTTAGTTAAATACCTCTCAGATCTCCTGCCAAGCCCTTCTTTGTGGGACCAGAAGATATCAGGAGCTACATGTTGTTGCTGTGTCCCTTTTAATATTTTCAAGGTAGTAGCAGGAAGGCTGGAACATGTCAGAATCTATTTGTGAGTGGCTGCCACTACCTGACCTTTTTTATCCAGAGTGTTTTCAAATAGGTAAAGAATTAGCACCCAAAGAGTAACAGTTTGTAATTTCCTGTCTTAACTGTGATATGAGTATTACCCTTTTGAACTCTATCATTACCCTCTTACTCATCTGAAAATGATACATAAAATTAAAATCAGTATCTGAGAATATAATTTGTTTCATTCAAGCCACAGGAAAATAAAAATCTAGTAAGAGAGCTTGTCTTTTCAGACAGCAAATTTCAAGAGCGTGCTGCATTCAGGTAAGTCTAGATCCACCTAAATAATAGCCTTGGCTCTCCAAAATCAGTGACAAAGTGTTATGCTAACATGATACTTGTTTGAAAATTTTTCTCTCCATGTTGCGCTTGTTTTGGCTGGGGTAGAGGTAATTTTCTTCATAGTAGCTAGTATGGGACTATGCTTTGGATTTTTGCTGAAAACAGTGTTGATAACACAGGGATGTTTTAGTTACCGCTGAGCAGTGCTTACGCAGAGTCAAGGCCTCTTTTGCATCTCACCCCACCCCACCAGCAAGAAGTGGTGCACAAGAGTGCACAAGAAGTTGAGAGGGGACACAGCCAGGACAGCTGACCCCAGCTGACCAAAGGGATATTCTGTACTATATGATGTCACGCTCAGCATATAAATCTGGGGGAAGAAGAAGGAAGGGCAGGACGTTCAGAGTTATGACATTTGTCTTCCCAAGTAACCATTATACGTGACGGAGCCCTGTTTTCCTGGAGATGGCTGAACACCTGCCTGCCAATGGAAAGTAGTGAATGAATTCTTTATTTTGCTTTGCTTGTACACACAGCTTTTGCTTTACCTATTAAACTGTCTTTATCTCAACCCCCGAGTTTTCTCACTTTTTTACCCTTTTGTNTGGAGATGGCTGAACACCTGCCTGCCAATGGAAAGTAGTGAATGAATTCTTTATTTTGCTTTGCTTGTACACACAGCTTTTGCTTTACCTATTAAACTGTCTTTATCTCAACCCCCGAGTTTTCTCACTTTTTTACCCTTTTGTTTCTCTCCCCCATCCCACCAGGGGGGAGTGAGCAAGCGGCTGTCTGGTGCTTAGTTGCCGGCTGGGGTTAAACTACAACGCATTATCCTTACAAAATTAATCAGAAAAGACAAGATACCAAGATAGCAAAGCTTTATGTTTGTGTGTGATATATGTGTTCTCTCAGATACCAGGTCCCATGCCAGTGGTAATAAGGTCTTAATTTTGAAACAAACTAATATAAAAATGGCCATTAGGAAAAAATACAGTCATATTATGCTGGGGAATCTGTGCTTTCTAAACAGAGTGTCGTATGTATTGATGGTACTAACAGCTCAGTTTTCAGGTACCTTTATCCAGTCAGGAATCTCCTGAAAGACAACAGAATCACAGCGACTGTCATGGACTGACTGATTTATCTTGAGACTTTTATAACCCTCCAAAAATCATAAAGGTTTTTTTTATTGCTGTAGGGAATTGTTCTCATTCCTCTGTATGCTGGCATTCAAGAATACTTTAAAATAAATAAATAAATAAATTGCAAGTGGAAAAATTAAACTATGTACTCTTTTGTGGTGGGTTGACCTTGGCTAGCTTCCAGGTGCCCACCAAGCCTCTCTATTACTCCCTCTCCACAATAGGACCAGGGGAATAAATATGACAAAAAGCTTGTGGGTCGAGATAAGGACAGGGAGATCACTCAGCAACTACCGTCATGGGCAAAACAGAATCAACTTGGTGAATTTAATTGAATTTATTGCCAATTAAACAGAGTAGGATAATGAGAAATAAGAACAAATCTAAAAACACATTCTCCCCATCCCTCCCTTCTTCACCAAGCTCAGCTTTTACTTCCTTTCCCGTAAGTGGCGCGGGGGGATGGTGGGGAATGAGTGTTAAGGTCAGCCCATAATGCTTTGTCTCTGCTGCTCCTTCCTCCTCACACTATTCCCCTGCTCCACCATGGGGTCCTTCCCACATGATACTGTCCTCCATGACTTTCTCCAAGGTGAGTCCTTCCCACTGGCTGCATTTCTTCAAGAACTGCTCAAGCATAGGTCCTTTCCACAGGATACAGTCCTTCAGAAATGGACTGCTCCAGCGTGAGTTCCTCTCTCCATGAGGTCACAGTTCCTGCCAGCAACCTGCTCCAGCACAGGCTGTCCATGGGCTGCAGCTTCTTTCAGTGCATCTCTTCCTGCTGCAGCAGCAGATGCCACAGGACTCTACCTCCAGAGATGGCAGTGTGGATTAATCTGCTCTAGAGTGGCACTCCACGGGCTGTAGAGGGACAACCTGCATCACCATGGTCTTCTCGACAGGCTGCATGGTAATCACTGCTCCGGCACCTGGAGCATCTCCTCCCCCTCCTTCTTCATTGCCCTAGGTGTCTGCAGGGCTGTTTCTCTCACATATCCTCACTCCTCTCAGCTGGTGTTGCATAGTGTTTTTTCCCCTTTCTTAAATATGTCATCACGGAGGCAGTACCGACGTCACTGATGTAGCTTTAGCTAGCAGTGGGACTGGAGCTGGCTGGAACTGTCTCTGTCTGACATTGGGCAGCTTCTGGTGTCTTCTGACAGAAGCTACCCCTGCAGCCCCCCTACTGCCAAAACCTTGCCACGTAAACCAAATACATCTTTTAAATAAAAAAATGCATCAAACCAGATTCATAGCTGGTATAAATCAGCAGTTTCATCAGCAGAAGCAAGAAGACCTGTTATACGAATGGAGTGTAAGCATATATGCATATATATGTGATCAGCTTCATACAGATTAACTACCAGTAGTTTGATACAGTATCAAGCCCCATATCAAATATCCTCAGGAGGCTATATTGTATTGAGCCCCAGAAATCAATACTCTAACTTACCCTTCTGGCTAATCATCGCAATCCAAACTACCCATCAAGAGGGTCAGAAATAATGCAAGAAAAGGTATAAACTCCTGGTCACTCTCTTGGGAGAAAACTAAATTTCTTCAGCTGGGTAAGGAAGAACCCACAAAGGTCAGTGCTACAGATAGGTAATAAAAACACAGCTTTTGTAAACAGATGTTGTAAAATGAGAGACTTCTTGGCAGGGTGTTTTAGTTTCAAAATAAAAGCATAGCAGTCAAGAATGAAAGATCAAGACAAGATTTAAAAGCAGCCAGAAGCAATGAAAAGAAAAAAGCCACTCACATAAACATGCCTAAATGGATAGTTTGGGATTCTTAGAAGAGGTTGGGATTGTTACTTTATAATTCTGGGATATATTATCCAGAAGCACTTTGAAAGCCATTTACCTCAGAAGTACATGATATATAGACACTATTGGCATCTTTTGCTACATAAATGTAAATACTTATGATGCTTATACTACATATTTAAGGTATAGGAACAACATCCACAAAATCGTTTCAACATTTTTATATCATGATTATACCTACAGTAGCCTCTTTCACCCAAATATTTTTATATTAATATAAGATTTTAATTAATTATGAAACAATGGAATTGTTATTATTACTATTATTATTAGCAGCAGCAATAACAGCAGCAGCAGCATAAAATTAAAGAAAATTCCACTCATAATAGCTTTGATTATACTTTTGACAGGCCATACAATAAGACAGAAAGAACCTAGGACCTTTGTGTTAATGTTAACCAGTGAATGTTATTAGAAGAATACTATTAAGGAAGAAAAAAAGAAAGAAAAGAAAAAGAAAAAAGCTTTGCTGTTCTTAGAACTGCTGCCTTAACCATTAACAGATCAACGTGTAAAAAGTACATAAAAACACTGAGATGAATTCTGAGAAGGAATACAAAGAGCTGCTGCATGAATAAATCTGACACAGAGATTCCCAAGATTTCTTTGCCAGGTTCAACACTAGCAGCAGTAGGTGACACCTCTACCTGCGATAATAAAGCAGTAGCTGTTTCTGTGCCAACTCATGTGTCTGAGTGTTATGCATGCCATAAGAGGATGTACACAGTCCTTCAGGAAATAATGATTTAGAACAAAATGAGATGTGTCCAGCTCTTGGTGTTCCCCATTTCTTTTGCTTTGCAAACAGACCTTCTTTGGAAGCCTGACCTAAGTTAGGCCCAAAGACTTGTACATGTTTTGTCATATTTTTCTTCTGATTCTTGCAGATCTCTCCTTTCTTGAGATAGGCTTTATTTTATTTATTTATCTGTCTTTTTATTTATTTATTTATTTAAATCCAGAAAATTAGTTTGTCATAGCATCTATCTGTCTGAGAACAGAGTAGTTATTGCCGTTCTTTCTTTAATCCACCACATTGACCTACTCCTAGACTTCTTATTTAAAACCATTTCTGAAACCCTCATAGATGTAAATGGTTCTTATATAGGCAATCTCATCAACTTCTTGGGCAGCTTGAAACACTCAACATCACTCATGTCTTCTTCAGGAACCTGCAGAGTTGAGCCCTTGCTAATTTTAGCATGTTATTTCAGTAGGTTAGCACTAATTTGTTCTCCTCTGACCTCCTGACACTGATTCTTCCTTTGAGTCATGTAGTGTATTAGCAGAAGCTGTGATAATATTGATTTGATATAATTTCAGATTAGGCATACTGCAAACTACAGTTCTTCACAGGGGCAGGTAATTTTCTTTAGTTTCATTCTGGTGCTTTAGTTTTATCGTTATAGGCAGGTTTGTTGTTGTTTCCAGATTTATGAAGTAATGGAATAGTCTCTGGGGATAATTATTAAAATTTTTCATGATAGGTAATTAAACTACAGGACAAAAATCATTTTAATTACATTTACTCTACCTCACTTGTGGAGGTTGAGTGTTTCCTATCTCCAGAAGGCTTCTGTGATGTTTTGTGTAGCATCTCTTCAATTATCTTTAGTCATGTTCTCCAATCCTCAGTTAAGCTTTCCTCCTAAAAGGACTTCTAATTTTCAACTGTGTTCCTATTACTGATTTTGTTGCATCTAGAAGAGGAGTAGTAGAAAGGATAAGAAAAGTAGGAACACATGATTAAAATTCTCTGTAACTTACAAAATATTAAAATAGCTTTGTTGCTAAGAGCTGCTGTATCTAGATCTCACACAGTGGATGGAGTTATATATGCTCCAGGAGAGACGCACACCACTGGTCAAAAAATATAAGTCATAAATAAGGAGAATGCAGTGCTAGACTCAATTTTATTCTAACCTTGTGAGAACAATTTGTGCATCGTAATATATTTGTGTGTTTTACACAAAAGGAATTATAGTAGCTAATGGATGGGAAATAATTTTATATCTAATGGACTTATGGAATGATGCATATCAGAATATAGTTGGCATGAGAGTTACTAATATTTGGCCTCAATTTTGCAGCCCAATGCCTTGAGTGAGAAAGGTTTGATTTTTATTTTTTCTTTCTTCTTTTTCCCGTCATTTCTCTGTACTAAACTGTCTGAATTCACGTTGCTGTAATTGACTTAAAACCAGTGGTTTTCCCGCAGGGGGTGAATTTGGCCACAAATGCCTAAATAGCAATTGTATTGGTTGCTCACAAAATGCCATGCAAAAAAAAGATCAGCACATTAGTAGTCTGTATGCGTTTCAAGTTAAAACAACTAACAGGCAGGGCACCAAAATCCAACTACATGGAAACCAAATAGAATATATAAAATATAATTAATGTCCTCATTTGCTTTCTTTCCTCTTCTGTTTTGTCTTGGTTTGGAGGATCTACCTGCAAATAATCAAGCATTTGTAACAAGGTAAACACCAAGTTTCATCATTTCTTACCTTAACAGTAATTTTCACACAGAACAAAAAGTTACAGATTTTTGGATGAAGAAGAATAAAGAAATGTCTTTATGACAAAAAGCTAAAGGTGTGTATGTTCATTCTTGTTCATAAATAGAGCTAGAGTGATACATAGCTAGAAATTGTGCACGTGTGTGTGTGTGTGTGTGTGTGTTTGCACATGTCTGCCTATGTGTTGGCACAGCTTTGAAGACTATGAACACTAATATAATTTCTTTATGATGAGAAAGAGAAACTCTTGGGTACCAGAAGCTTCTTTCAGACAAGTCAAGAAAGGCCCTCATACCTGTAGGGGACTTAACTACCTCAACATATGCCATAAGGACAACATGGGGGACAGTCCAGGTGGATTTTGGAGAGCTGAAGACAATCTCTAGGCACAGTGAATTCATGAGCTGACTAAGTGAGGCACTTTATTGGACCTGATTAGGTCACAGGGTTTTGGACCAAGTGATGTACAGAGGGTCCTTCCAAACTTACTTGAGAAGCCTCACAGTTGACAGTGTGAAGAGCTAAGTATTTTGTGTTATCTAATTAAAATATGTGTATGCACATGTATACGTACACATACATTCCATTTTGCAAATATCAAATAAGTAAAAGGAGTAACACTGCATCCCCACTCCGCTTTTCTTTTTTTTTCAGTTTTTAATAGTTTTCATCATAGGTTTTAGTGGGTTTGATTGAACTTTGACAGACATATTTCTCAGTTTTTCAGCTATTCATTTTTTTACCTCTAAAGCATCGCAGAACAAAGAATGGCTGAGGTTGGCAGGGACCTCTGGAAATTGCCTAATCCAACTTATCTGATCAAAGCAAGTTCAATTAGAGCAGGTTGCCCAGAACTGTGTCCAGTTAGGTGTTGAATATCTCTGCAGATGGAGACTGCACAACATCTCCTGGCAACCTGGTCCTGTGTTTGACCACCTTCACACTAAAAAAGTATTTCCTTATATTTAAACAAAATTTGTTGTATATCTATTTGTGCTTATTGCACCTTCTCCTGTCACTGAATACCACTGGGAAGACTCTGGATGTGCCTTCTTTATACCATCCTATCAGATATTTATATAGGTATTTACATATTAGAGAATGCTTGAATAATTTTCTGTAATGCTTTATGTACATTCTATTTTAAATTTTTACATGGCAACTTTAAAAATAGGGAATGAAGGAATCCAAGGGGGTTTTTTAGAAGTTTTTTATTGCTTTTTGGTTTAAATAAATGATCCTGACAGGAAACTGCTTCAGAAATCCATATCAAATTCATTCAATTTTTTTTCAGTTAATTTGACAGACTAAAATGCTTTGGAGGTGAATAGGGGGAAAATATTCTGCATACATTCTGTGTGCATTTGTGCAGAACTTGCTGCAGAATTAGATAAATACTATTTAATTTCAAATAACATATTCCAGACCATTCAGATATTAAAATTTTGTGTTCTTTGATAATTTATGGTTAAGTCTTGATTTAGTGTTTCTATGCAAATGTAGTTGAGGGTCAATGTTACTATTTTTAATTAATATTTTTTAAAAATCCTTTTGAATAAATAGGTAACACTTTGGTATAATTTTATAGCCAATGACTGTTATACAACCTCCAGTTGCAAAATCCTGGCTCTTCATAGAAAAAAAATTTTCTCAACACTACTAGAGTAATGTGTAGATAATAAATCTAGGGCTCACTAGTCATTTCTGTGCTGCCAAGAGAGAAAGCGAGTTGTTCACAGATGGTATTTGGTTTCTTTGAAACCTTTTTTGTGGGGTGCTATGTAGGAATGAAGAGCATCAAACATACACAATATAGACCCACCAATTTGGTCCTCAGATCCACCTGAAAAGCTGTCTCATAGCTCCTACAGGGGAAGTGATTGCAAAGCCTCACCATGTCTCCAAGCTGTGAAGTCTCCTGGCACAGCTTGTATTCAATTTGGTTCTCCTTAAGCACTGAGACTGGTCATTTACTACATTTACTGCATTCAAGCATCCCAAGCTTTTGTTGGATTCTAAATCTGGAAGCCTAGGAAAACACTTGCACCTTTATTGATCATCTCTTACCAGCTCAGTGTTAGGCAGGAGCCTGATTCTCCTGTCTCCTCAGGAACCTAAACCAAAAGATCAAGCAAAAACAAATCCGAGAGACCAAAGCAGTATCTTAAAGTGATATGCTCACAATGGTTACAACTGTGATATGATCACCTCATTACAAGTGATCTAGTTGAGTATGTCCCTGCTTATTGCANGGCTTAAGTCTTTGTAAGGAGTGTGGTCATTCTTTAAAACTCAAACACTAGCCTTGTTCCCTTTTAAGCTTAACAGACAGAATATGTACATCCTACTGACACTGTTGTTCTTAGCTTTAAAAATAATTTTATTTACTTATAATAAATGTTCTAC
>VYZW01035406.1:210759-228231 GCA_013401315.1 Balaeniceps rex | reverse complement strand
ATGTGAGTTTTTCGATATTTTAGCTGCTGTCATTGACCGGCCTTTAACATGGCAGTTACAGAAGAGAAGGGCTGTTCTACGTGGAAGAGACAGTCACGAGAATAAGAGCATTTTTGTTTTAAGTGATTGTGTGTGGAATAGCTAACAGCAACGTTGCCCTCGTTCACTTTACTTTAGCTGACAATTCAATTTTTGCCAATAAGACATGGTGGTACTTTATTAAAACTCATAACTGGCCTGCCATAGTTCTTGCTTGCTCCAGCCAACTCATTTATTCTGTCAGTGCTTTAAAGTCTTATTTTAGAATTTCATTTCCATTTCCTTCACAAAAGGGAGGCCCACAATGCTGTGTATTGAATTGCTTTTACAACAGAATCAGCACGTTAACGCTTTCCTTTTACCAGTGAGGTTTTCTGAACTTGCATAGGTTCTTGGTCAACTGAGCGATTGAAAAGATTTAGCTCGTTGCATCGTTTTGCTCTGAACTCTTTTAAATTGCTGTTGGATCTCCCATTCTTCCAGATCCTTTACCTGCCTGTTCAGCACTGTCTTTCTAAATTAGATTTCTGAGTAATAGCTCAGGACATTATAGAACTAGTTTGAATCAATTCCACTTTAAACTTGAACATATTTTTTTCAAGAAAAACATTCAATCTTGATGTAACATTTTCCAGGGATGAAGAATATCCTCCAAACATCAGAAAACTGTTCCAATGGTAGACTAAAAATAAACCAAAAATATTTGCAGTTAGAATAATTAACCAGAGCTAGTCCAGTTTCTTAGATCTTGTTTTCCCTTTGTCTACAATATAAAATTAAAAAAAGCTGCAGTCACTTTCCTTATGAGCCAGGTTGGTTTTTTAACCAGTGTGACCTTCTTACTCAATTTTTGCGGCTTCTTGTGCCTCTTGCAAAGTGTGCATCAACAGCTCCCAACTGTTATACACGTTTTTCTATTTAAATATTTTTTTCCCCAACAGATTTAGCTCATAATTATTTTCAGCTTGGAGAGCCTGACTTTCTAAATCACAAAATGTTGTTGCCTGTGTGCTTCCTTTATGTACTGTACGTTAGTGGTTTGGTGTCTCTTCTATATGTCCACGAGTGTGTAATTATATATTTAAAAAACAAACAAAAATGAAAAACCAAACCAAACCAAAAAAACAAAAGAACAAAAACCACCAAAAAAAGCAGGTCCATTTCAGGTTAAGCTTAGTTGTGCACTCTTTGAAAGTAACGTAGTAGGAACAGGACCTTTACTTTCTATTGCGAGACCAAAGAAAGTCTTGTTTCTGGTTTTGTTTCTTGGCAGATCTTGTTTCTGGGAAATTGCTAGAGCAGGTTGGAAAATTAACCTGTAGCCCCCTGTGTAAATGAATATATTGGAGAGAGAAAAAAAAAAAATAATTTTTTTCTTTGGTGAGACACTGGTGCCACCTGAGTGCTCATCATCCAGCCATGCGGAGAATGGGCTGTCAGTCGGCACGTGATTTGGACAGAGCTTCCAATGGACACGTTATGATTTTTAGCTGGTTTCTTCCAAGAAGGCCAACATTTTCTGTCTGATGGAGATACTTGTGAGGAAAAAAATAACAAAAAAAAGCAGCATCAGAATTCTAGTGTTCTGACAATGTCTGCATTTAGTGTACATTTATGGCCTGACCATCACACGTTCTCAGCGTTAGATTTGATGTATTCAGTACCTCTGGAAATCAGGCTGTTAATATTGACATATGCCCGGGAGCCAGTGAGGGCAGAGCGAAAAACAATAAAGCTGTGATTAGTATTCAGAGGTGACCTGGCTGGGCAATGGGAGTTTGTCCCTCCAGCAATCAAGGAAGAACAAGGATGAAAAGGGACTTAGCTTGACTGCTGAAGGAGTTTGAGGTCATGTTTAAAAAAAAAAAAAAGCACCAAAACCCACTACCTGTGCTTAAAGAGAAGAGCAAGCAAAAAAACCCCAAAGAAGTAGCTACTCAGAATTCCAAAATACAGGCATGTATGTCACTTTTTTCCCATTTTTCTGGAAGAATCAAATGCTGTATTTAGGGAATGGGTTTCAGATTTTGCAAATATTTTCCTAGTGCCGTTCTAGAAAATGAGTTTGTTGGCATATTGTTATGTGGGGCTTGTTCTGCTAAAGCATTGTAATGCCGTCTGTTTCTCAAGCTGATTTGGCTTTTACAGCTCAAATATTATATCCTACTTTTAGAACATATGGTAACTCCTTTCAGGAGACATACAGAGATATGCATCTAATTTCCAGAAATGGGTCGTTGCCTTTGAGTGAAAGACTGCAAGTGCTTTTCATCTTGATTTTCCTGTTCTTATTATTCTATCTCGACTTTTTTCTTCACGCCCTGCCCTGCTTCTGCTGCCTTCCGTAAGCCCTTCTGCATCCAAGAAGACGAAAGACTCGCTGGCAGCTTTGAGTCTGAGCAAAGGAAAAGAAACAATGCTCCCTTATCCAGGTTGCTTCACGCAACACAGTTTTACAGAGTAGGTGTCAGTGACAAATGCTGTTATGTGGCTCCCATGCAGACTGTGCTTTCCTGATGAAGTACTACCGGAAGATTGGGTTGCTCACGTAGCCCAGTCTGTGTTCATTGATGGAAAGGCTTAGTGGAGACGGGGCGTGAGCCACTCAGCCTGAGTCTTTCAGAGCCGCTCATGGAAAGAGGCTACATCTCATGCCACTCTCTTACAATGATTTCATTCTGCATTCACTTAAGATGTGTAGGAGGTTTTTTCTTTTCTTTCTTACTTTTTTTTTTTTTTTAAAAGCCTACGTGGCAACATCAACGATTCTTGCCACTAATGACTGCTTCATACTCCTCATTGCTCTTCCTTGCTGGAACACACAGTGCAAAAAGCCCAACACAGCAGTGTCTTTGTGTGCAAGACAAAATGCCTTCCTCGGAGGAATGTCTCTGCTTCCCTAAGTTCACCTCTGGGTCTGGCTTTCTGCAAAGTTTTGCAGAGCTGAGGCTTTGCTCTGGGTGCTTGGTTTAAGGTCACCGCCAAGAAGAAGCATTTATGGACATGACTTTAATGTTACAGCTTGATTGTCAGCCAGTTAATTTAAGCCTCTAGTTCAACACTGATCTGGCCACAGAACTGTCTGAAGTATTTAGTGTGATGCTAATCCAGATTTCATTGAAACTAAGTCTAGAGGATATTACTTTGTTCTTTGCACACCTACCTCCCCCAGCTTTCCTGTGAAAACCTTGTAGCGTGTGTGGCTATTAACCAGTATTACAGTTTATCTTGGAGATTTTTCATTTTAGTCGGAAAATATTCTGCATTTGTGATCCCAGCAGGTCCCTTCTCTCACCTTGGCTCACCTTGCTCTCTGCTGTCATTCCCAGACACCACCTGAGAGTCTGGGCTCCCTCCTTGTCTTGTGTTTGTGGATTCTTCAAAGTGAAAAAGGAAAACAAAAAGCTGAGGCAAGAGCTTGCAGCATTTCTTGAAAATACCATGAGGGAAGAAAAGACGATGGCTATCAGTCAATAGCAGCGTAGTAGTGGTTAATCTCCAGCTTTCAGTTACTTGGGTTCATGATTAACTATGCTGTAGGCAAGAAGCACCCTGTCTGGCTCTACATCTGCCAGCACCCACGTGGATGCAGTAAAGCCATGTTTCTGAAGCTCTGTGCCTGACCAGTTCAAATGTGTTTAGAGATACCTATGGCCAACAGTTGTTAATTGCGCTGACCTTTCTTTTCCCTCTTCTATGCATCATATGTTCTTGTTGCTTAACCTGCATGCTTTCAATTACCTGTATTTTTGCCTCACGTGTATTATATTTTCCCTTCTTCTAGACTTCCCTGGGGCAGGTACAGTTGCCACTTTCTCTGGAGAAATGTAATCTTTTATTCAGTGTCATGATGCTATAGGCTCCATATGGACACAAAAGATATCAAATGCTTTAAGAAGAGAGGAGCAGAAAATGTCCTCATGTTCTTCCTCATGCCTTTACTTTAAGGTGGGACCCCTCTGCATGGAAACCTGCTGCAGCCTGCAGCAAAGCTGTGCCAAAGATAACAGAATAATGTTTTTCCTTCGTGTGGACACAGCTTTAGCAACCCCCAGCAGTTTGTGTCAGCCCCCAACACTGTGGACAGCTTGACCTGCTCAGACACAGAAGGGATCCAGGATTGTTGATGTAGTTAAACAATGCTCTTAAAAAACCGAACTCAAACTTTGGTATTTTGAGGAAGAAAACAATAAAATATTTCTACTTGAGGTAGAAAGATGTGATTTCTACTATCATTCATGGAGTAGCTCTCGGATGACTGAACTATGCCTATCCAGGCTCTCCTTTGAATCCTCACAAAAAGAGCTTGAATTGGCAAGTGTTTTAATATTGTGGCGGCTTAAAGCTTCAGGATGTATTTGCCTGCAATGATGCTGTGAGACTCTTACTTTCTCTATTTTTTCTTGTTCTTTGAGAGTGTTGTCAGTTTTAGCCAGACCTATAGGACATCCTGCTGTCAAACATGATAGTAATCAATAGCTTTCCTGCAGGTACTGTCCATGACAGACCACGCTCCCCTTCCTGGGATGCTGTTGTGGCTGCGTGGCCTCCCTCTCTCCCAGGTCAGGGCTGTCCTGGGCTGCAAGGATGTCAGAGGGTGAAGGAAAGTTTCTTCACCAGGAGCTTCAAGAAATTCAAGGCTGATACTTGAGGGGACCAAAAGCCTGAAAAGGCTAAAGGGGGAGAAAGGCTGGTCTTTCTGCTGCATTTGCTGGCATTGCTGATCTGCATTCAGCTAGGGGCAACGGAATTGTATTTGTCACAAGCAGTCAAAATTTTCAGGCCTGGTGTATAAATGATAATACTTTTGCTTTTCAACCTCCAAGCTTGAGCTCTGTGGGGTTTTTTGGCACTTCTCAGCTGAAAGACTATTTGTTTAAATTTACACTAGAAATATGAATCACTATTAATGCACAGAAAATAAGGTGGAGCACCCTGCGAATACAGTAGATTAGGTTAGTTGCTCGTAGAATAGTTTCACCGGGGATTTATGATCTGTTAAGTGCATTTCTGTAGCAGCAAATGCTGAATTACCACTTCAGTGCTGGTTCATTCACCCATGCAGATTGAGAGCGATACCAAAAGGTAGTGCGCCAAGAAAGCTCTTGCCTGCTCCTGATTCTGAACACGACCTGAAAGTTTTGAGTGAATACATCTCCTTCAGATTCACAACTTACACCTAAAATAATATTTTAAGAAGTTCTGTTAGTAATAAAGTAACAAGTGTTATTCATTCTCCAGACAGGAATTACTAGCTGCACTGAAGTGCTCTCTGCTGATTCAGCAGCTAGGCTGCTGCCGAAATCTTAACCATGCTCCATCAAAGTTGAGTTTTATTGCTGTGTAGGTAGTTTGTCCTGTAACTTCGTGCAATTCTTTATAGCATAGCCCTCCAGCTTATCACAGTTTCCTTCCACTGGAAGGATTTTGCAATGGATGTGGCTTTGTTGTTCTAAGAGGGTTTTAAAGCATAAAAATTGGAAAGTATTTTATGTTTTACTTCAAGAAAGTAGGTAAAGGATGGGCAGTCATTTTGCTTTGGTTGTGGTATGGATTTGTTAGAATAACAGAAACATCTAGGCTCTGATCTGAGCAGTTCATCTATCTGGAATCTGGCTATAGCAGGCTGGTACGAATTGAAGTAATACACTGATGGGGACTGGATGTAGCATTTCCAACAAATATCCAGTTTGTGCCCTCAGACCAGTAGTTTTTGTCAACAGAGACTCTCCAAATTGGTATGGAAGCAATCGTTGACAATGACAGACAAGGCTATTGAAGCATTTATGGGGGACATCCAAACATCTGGACTTTATGGAATGGTTTGTACCCAGCAAAAAAAGTTCATTGGTGTTTTTTGTTTGTTTTTAATAGAGGAAAAAAGAGAAGAAAGCAGAGTTGGAATCAAATCAGGTGTCTGCTGAGCCATGTTAATTGTTAAGCTGAACTCCCATGGCAATGTTTAAATATCTTCTTAGCACACTGAGCCATAAAAGGTTTTGAAGTTTACTTGTGTTAGGAAAATGTAGTAGCAATTAATTTACCAACATGTTGTGGGTGAACAAGGTGCTTTCATTTCATGGGTGGCTGGAAGATGGAACATGCTTAGATTATATTGAATTTAAGAAGCCACATGAATACTTAAGGCTTCTAAACTGGATGTTTTTGCTTTGTGATCTTATTTGAACTCCGGCCAACCATGATGAATGTTTTCTGTCTTGCTCTATATCCTTGTGTCTTTGACCTCGCAAGAGACATGAAATAACAAACGTAGGTACTGGACTTTATTTACTTATTTACTTAGTAGTTAAAACAAGAAAGCAAACAAAACCATGATGTATTTCACCTCTTCTCCCCAGCACCCCCTTGACAAATGGCTGTTGGAACAGTGTTAAACTGTGACCTTAAAGCCACAGGCGTAATGAAACTGTTATCTGGCAGATGTGACAGACTCATCTTACATAAATCACTCTCTTTTGTCACTGCTGGCATATGGCCAATGAATCTTCTAATTATTGAATGGCTTTTATAGCCCCATTATTTATAATCACTTTTGGACAGCAGCTGGAAGACAAGGATGGGACAGAATGAAATGATATAGCACAAACTATTATCACTTGTGTAACAACTGCTGGGATTAGGAATATTTGATGATGATGTGGTTACCAGCGCAGTCTTGTTAAATGATAAAAATCCACTCAGCCTTCAATTTGTCTTCGAAAATGGGCTGCTGCCTACTGGACCTTGCCATGAAAATTATTACATTAATTGATCCAGAAATAGAATATGAATATCTCCAAACATTAACAAAATATATGTGTATCAGGGCCACCTTTATGCGAGGACTTGAGGAAAAATCCATTGCAAGCATTAGTAAGCCACAGTGGTGATGCCCTGGCACTACTGTTGTGCCAAGTGCTGTATGGAAAAGCTTTAAGAAGTGGCTTCTGCTTCCCGGGAGCCCTGTCTATGACCATCTTTTTAGTAAAAATTTAAAAACAGATTTAGAAGTTGTCTTTAGTTACTTTATTAATTTTTTAACATTTCTTTAAAAAAGTTTTTTTTTTTAAGGGGGATGATGGATTTAATACTAGCTTAAGGTAATACACTTCATAATTAAGGGGAACTATTTTGGCTTAATTATAGATGAATTTTTGTTGAGTACTGTCTGCTGGGTAGAGCAGCAGCCTTGGAGAAAGCACGACTGAAGTCACCCAGCGTTTACGGCCAAGCAACTAACATTGCAAGTCCACTCACCGCTTTAGAAAATGTGAGCTGCAGGTTCTCTGCTCGTGCCTCTAAACGAGTGGAGGTTTTTTGGGTTTTGTTTGGTTTGTGGTGTTTTTTTTTTTTTTTTTTTTTTTCTTTTTTTCCTTATCTGCAGTTCTGCACTTTGTAGCACAGAAATAAAACCCTGCCAACCATGATAAATTATTCAGGTTTGTTAAATACCTTCAGATAGAGATCTTCAGATGAAAGACAGTATGTTATAATCAGGGGTTTATACTGCAAATCCAACATGTGCAATCTTTGTGTCTTTAAAAAATTGAACCCTTCCCTCTTGACGTAGACATCAGGGCGGTGAGTGAGAGTCTTAATCCAGATGACTCTATTGCACTTTTATCCCTTTAGCGAGGCCTTTAACCTTTCATTGCTTCATGGCCCTGTTGTTTTGAAATGGTCTTTGTCTGCCCACAGAGAATCCCTCTGCTAAAGACGCCTTTAAACAGAGACCCGACAAGAGAAGGGGGATTCTGCTGCAATTCAGGAACGGAAAATGGATTTTTCCAGTTCAGATGCTATCAGTCAATGTGAATGTAGCAATTGGTAGCCTTCCCAAAGACAGGTAAAGCAAAAATATACGCTAGTGTAAACCTGCTTATAGGAGTGTAACATAAGGTCAGAGACCACTGTGTCCCGGGCCTGACCCATCTTCGCACAAGCATCTATAGGCTCTGTCAGAGTATAGCTATTTATCAGGATTATCTACGACCATCTCAAAACATAAATGGGATAAAACAGCTGCAGTAATTAATATAAACATAAACTATAAAATGATAGTTTCCAAATGCATAAAACATGAGTTCAAAATATATCTTCAGAATATACATATTGCGCAGTTCTGGCATAGACTATCTACCAGCTGGCAGGAAGGTGCTGTCAGCCCTGCGATGTTCACACAGCTTTTTCTTGAAAAAATTCAGATTTTGCTTGGTCATTTATGCACTCTGCTTTCCGTATTGGAAGCTCATATGTCAATAAGGCAAGAAGCTTGCAGCCCCCCAGGTCTGCGCTGCTGCTCGCTGGTGGTAGTGCTCTGGAAGAGATGGATGTTCTTATGCAGCAAAGACAGCATTAGATGATCTGGTATGCAGCTTTTTTTCCCTGCAGACACTGGAAATTGTAGCAGTAAGCGTCAGAGCATAATTCAAAGCATAGTTTCTCTAGTGACTTCAATATTAGGTAACTGTTGGAGGACAAATATGTGACAGAAGATTGAGGGTTTGAAAGAAGTGTATTTAGAAACAGTCAATATTTTTCATTAAACGCAAAAACATCTAGGTTACATATTTATCTCCACAAAATTGACAAGCACAGTTTGTTTCTCAGAAAACCGTATGTCAGTAATATTAATTTTTTTCTGTGAGAGATATTTTCTTTCCCCCTTGGGGTTTGGTTTTGCTACTAAAATACTGTTGTTATGATATAATGGTTTGGGAGAACAATTGACGTACTCTAAAATGCAGTATAATAATTAAGAATAATTGAGAAAACCTGCCGTTCAGCAAGTTGCCCTTTGTTTCATTCAAAGATAAAGAAAAAATTCAAATAATAAGATGGAAACATCTCAGAGTTAGAGTGGTACACTGGGGGGAGAAGCAGTGGACAGTTGGTTCTCTGACTGTACCTTCACGTAAAGAAAGGCCTTGGTTTTGTTCAGCGGGAAAAAAAAAAAAAAAGGAAGGAAACTGTTGCAACAACAAAACCCAATCTTTGAACATGTTTTACTTTTAAAACTTTAAAATATGAATTTTGGCGAGTAAAGTAGGGAAGAATTTCTTTTTGCATTTTTTTAATGTCTGTTTTTCTAAAGCTAGATATATCAGCCTAATTTTGATTACAGAAATAAGAAGGTGATTTTTCTGTGTGCAAATAAATGCATTTGCAACGTATCCTGGTGAGCAGCAAGGAAGAGCTGAGCACTGGCTCAGGAGACCTGTATCCTCCGGTTTGGAAACTCCTGTTTCTGGCTTGCATCTTTTGTTCCTCCGCTGTTATCACTGTAGGATCTCTTTACATGCTTTTAGCAGAGCAGAAAAGAAAGGATCTCAAAAGACTAAATGTAAGATCCAATCTCCTTGAGAACAGAGGAGTATTTTGAAGGGTAGTAGTAAACTTGTAGTTAACACAGCTCATCTCTAAGGAAACTGGAGCCAGGTATTTTCTTGAGCACAACTTATGCATGGAATTAGACTTTACAAAGGAAGTACTTTTGCATAAAATCAAATGGGTCTGGGCACCTGCCCTTCAACCCAGGCTGGTGGTGGTTGGTGTATGGACAGAAGCCATCAGAGGGTGAGACTCATTTTCAGAGGGAGTGTGCACAAGCAAGGGGTGCCCCTGGGGATCAGAATGAATTTTACTGCTACAATTTGCACACGGGAGGTTGCTGAAATGTCACTGGCATATCTTTCAGATTCTCAGGATTTGTGGGTGCATACATTTCAGGCTCAAAAAGAATTTTATCAGAGTTTATAAACTTGCGTCTAGCACTAGAATCCACTAAATAATGCCAATATCAAACACGTGCCCTCTCAAGTCTGAGGAGGTTTTTGGAAAAGATAATCAGAGTGGATCAAAACATTTCAAATCGTAAAGAATCCAACATGTTCCAGAGTGGATCCTTTTGGCAGCTTTCTACGTGGCGTTAGTTTCTGTGTTAGCTCAGTTTCTTCTTCCCTGCTCTGGAGTGAGTTGCATGGGGTGAGCCTGCTTTTGTCCACAGCTGTGGTCTCAGCAGCTGCTGAGCCGAGATCATCAGGGCTGCAAGAAGTCTTTATTTCCATCAAGAATTTTCTGGAATTTAGCAACAAAAATGTGGCTTAGCAAGTGTTTTGTTTGTTTTTTTTTTTTTCTCTTTTCTTTTTTTTCTTCCCATTTAAAATAAATGTAATAGAAATGAGCATCCCTGTGAGCTCCCTGAGGGGACAATCATGTGAATATAAGTATTGCTATAGCCCCTATTTTTGCAACTGACATCTTGGCTAGTGCATCAGTGACTCAGCTGGGAAATCCCAGCTACTGCATAAACCAAATAACCAAACTTTCCAGCGGGGGCCGTAATAGACTGAGATGCTAGATGGAATGGGCACAGAGGGAAGCTAAAAGCAGATATCATCAGTAAATTGCATATTTTCTGTGGTCAAACAAGCCCTAGCTCAGCAGAGCTTTTTCACCCGTAGACATTATTGTGACATAAATCATTGACTCATGAATCACACAGTATTTCAGGAGAAAGCCTACGTTATATGATACATGCAGTTCAGTGCATTAATTCCTTCACCGGAATAAGCCCTTGCATTATGTCCAAACTGTTGCCATTTTTGTTCTTTTTGCTGTGAGAAACCACCTTGTCTTACTATCTCTTGTGCAAAGAAAAATATGAACTGTTTAGTTAAAAGATAAAGAAATGCTTTATTATTTCAGCAGATGCTCTTTTTTTTTGTGCCCAGTCTCCCTCTGGACTAAAACGATGTGGTATGAAATCAAACATCTGGAGTTTGGAAGGTCAGCTCTCATATTGGAAAACTGTAGCCCACAGCTCTACCAAGCCCTCCAAATGCCTCCTATGTGGGAAACCATTTTTATAGTGTAATAACCGGAGACCATTTGTTAGAAAAATGGGTTGATAATCTGCTCTTGGAGTGAGGGGTGTTGCTGGGGTAACTCAGGACAGTGTGATGAGCCAGTTTTATCTGCCTTAATTTCAGTTTTGTTGTTTGAGCCATTTCTGTAATGAGCATCTTGGTCTTTAAAATTTTTCCTTCTTTTAATAGCTGGGCCTGCTGCCTAAGCTGTCCTTTCCTCAGTAAGAAATTTAATCTTTTTTTAAAAAAAAAAAAAAGCTCTCTGGAGAACCTAAATGCAAATCACCTATTTATTTTTTAGAATTTAATGTAGTATTTCAGACTAGGTTTTTTTGTGTTTAATTTTATTTTTAAACTAACATTTCAGTTAAAATGTTGCAGGACTGCATTAGGCAGATAGGCTGTTCCTGCCCATGGTCGTTTAACGGTCTACGCTCTTTTTCTCATTTGTCTGGTACCGCTGCTGCCTCCCAGACCCACTGTCCGACTGCACTCCATTGCAGTATTATTATTCTTGATTTGTTCTGCAGTGATTCCTACAGGCTCCAGCCAGGAATCTGCAACTGTGATGCTATGTTCAGCGTCAACAAGTATTGAGATGACCCCTCTGCATTACATATTCACAATCCAAAAAATCATAATGCAAATTATAAAAGACCGTGGTGCAGCCCAAGGTCCACGTAGCCCGGTGTTCTGGCTCCAGCTGTGGCCATAAATAAGATGCCTAGCAAAGGAAAGGAAAATGCAAGATATTTGATATTCCCCCACTTCTTTTCTCAGATCTCCCAGCCACCAGCAATTCATGTTCAGCTCAAGGGATTTCCTACAATGGGTCCATCTTCCAAGTGCTTTTCCAGTCTCCCCTTGAAGCTCTTCGGTAAGCTTCTTGCACCCACAGTGCTCTCCAGCAAGGAGATCGGTCACAGCCTGTGTGAACTACTGCCACTGTTGCGTGGTTTTGAACCAAGCTCCCATTAGCTTTCATTGTTGTCTCCTAGTCCTTGTGTTGGGAGAGGCAGGGAGCAGCCAGTCCCACCCACCCTCTGGGCGTGTTGGAGACCGATGTCCGCAACAGGCTGCAGCATCCCCACCCACTCTCTTGGTCCTTGTATGGCAACTGCTTCAGGCTTTGATCCTGGTTGCATTTCTCTGGAGCTTTTCCAATGTTTTTTTCTTTCTTTTCGTTTTAGAACAGAAGAGTTTCTATCTCTGTTCTCTGTATGTTCTTGTGGGGTTGTTTTTGCTCTTCAGTCAAATTAATGTCAATGTTATTCCAGATTTGGAAAGATCTCATTTCTAGAAAAAGACTTCATTAAGTTGCTCCACTTCATATGTTCTGCTACAAGAAAGGATTTGGTGTTCAGCAACTAGCAATGTTCATTAACAACTATGTTTCTTTTTCTTTGTTTTTGTTTGTTTGTTTTGTTTTCAACTCATTTATCTTTATGCTCACACACTTCTAAAAGTGTTCAAAACTGAATGGGGAAAGAAATAGATTTAAGTAAAAAGTGTCAGATATTATTCTGTTGTTTTTAAGGACTTTGGGTGCTCTTAACTCCTTCAATCAATTTTTTCCTAACGCCTGCTGTGTGCTGGGGTAGATACTAGTCCAAAGTATAGCATTTGTTTGATTTTGTGCCATGTTCAGCTGTATTAGTACCCCTAATGGAAGCAGCCTTTGCCTTCTGTCTGTCTGCCCAGCTCACCCTCCAGTGAGTTGCTAAAGCAATACTCTACCTTTATTATTTTTCTTCTTTTTACCTTCATCTGTCTTTCTCCATTTGCTCAGACAAATAAGTGATAAAAGGGAATGATGATCTGTTTAACACCACAGGAAGAAAGATGCATTATGAGACAAGAGAGACCTCTTGTTTACAGCGAGTTATTTTTGGTAATTAGCCATTTGTAGAGGAAGATGAGCCTCCGCTCATAAAGTCAGCATGCCATAATTTAGGAGACTCTGAATGGAAGTCTAACATTTGCCTGAATTGGAAATGTTAATTGTGTGCATTTAGAAATAAATAAATGGCTGTTTTTTCTTTGCAGGAAGCAGACTGAACAAAGACCTGAGACATTATCTCAACCAGAGATTTCAGAAAGGATCGCCGGATCACGATCTACAGCAGACTATTAGAGATAACCTTTATCGCCATGCTGTGCCTTGTAAGTAACAAAACATTGACCTGGTGGGTTACATGTAGTAGAATTTCTTTTCTTTTTTTTTTTTCTTTTTTTCATGAGGCAGCCTTCATGTGGCAGTGGTGTGCACGGCTCCAGGGGAGAATCAGTTTTTAGCTTGGGCAGACTTCCATGTGTGACAGCAGATAGGGTTCAGGTAGGGTTGAAAAGGAAACCAGTTCATCCTTGAACTCTGCTTTTTTGGTGACCTTTTTGGAACAGTTGAGAGTTTGATGTGGGCCTGTGATACTTACTGTGAAGAAAAAACCCCAAAAAGCAGCCATGAAGTGAGTACTTGCCTTAGACTAGTCTTCATTAATATCATTACGGTGAATGTTCCTTTATTGGTTTGAAACCCGTGAATAAAAAAATCTGCTTTTATTTTTATTTCCTTAGCAGAACTTTGCCTGATGCTTATTTAACTTGTGAAATTGAACAGCATTTTATGGCTGGGTGCCATTGTAGCAGGCAACTGCCACTTTTGGAAGGTCATCCTTGATTCAAGTAGGAGATAAGCAGCAAGAGGTAGTGAAGCTGAGAAAGAAATGCTCTTTTTCACTCAAAAAAACAACCCGGAGGAAAACTGAGAAGTTCAGAGAGTGTAATCTGTAGAAGTTCAGAATCTTTACTCAAAATCAGATTGTCCTTGGCATTTTGGGAAGATGTACAAAGAGTGGAGAATGATCCAATTTCATTGCACCTCAGTTTGGCATTCCCCAGCTGCCAGGAGAGGCAATTCTAAAGCAAAGGTTTTTCTGCTTGAACTTTGATGAGCTGTGGGGATAATGGTATGCCTTTCAGATCAGGCTGGGATAAGAACTGGTAAACATCTTAGTTATAGCATGCTGAGATGAGCAGCAAAATATTTTGAAGTTTTCTATCTCAACATGAATCAGAGGTTGTTTATCCTGGTAGACTTGTATAAATATTGAATAATGATGTTGCCACTCAAAAATCGGTATTTGCCAACAAATATCACATAATGGTACGTAGAGTAATAGCCATTTTCAATCTAAGTGTTGCATGCAGGAGAACTGTGTAGGACCGCAGTTAAAATTGTGTGGTAGCAGTGACAAATGTTGATTCTTCAGACAGATGCTGTATATCAGCATTGAATTTATTCTCGTTTTATCAGTGGAAAGCATGGACCAAATTACGTTTAAAGTGCTGTGCATGGACATAAAGAACAAATATGGATTATTATTTTCTATTGAACACTTCCATTTTCCATTTTGTCAACGTGAAATATGATTAGTTTTCAATCATCTAACTTGCCAGGCTGCGGGTTTTTAAAGCATACTGTGAAAAGTGCCTTCTAGGAGAGCACGTGCAATGTTAGACTCGGGAGATGCAATGTCATGATGCTAATGTCCTTCTGCCTACGTGTTATATTCCAATTTCTAAAGCAGCAAATAAAGCAAATGAGTGTAAGTTCTGTGGAAGCATTTTGTGCGTTACCAAGGTTACATTTTGAAATGCTTTCCATTGATTCTTTTCTCTGGTTTATTGAACTTGATGGTGAGCTAAACTGCTTGGACTCGCTAAAGATTTTGATTTAAAATTAAGAGCAGTGAAAGTGATTCCTGCCTTTTAGAAATAGCTGGGGGAGATATGGGTTGTTGATGTATTAATAAGAACATCAGTACTTTATGTTCCATTTATGAAACAAATGGAAAATCTGAGAAGTGGAGTCAGTTATTGTGTGTCTCCATACTTTCTGAATTGTAAAGCAGGTAGCATTTAATTTTTTTCTTCATGTACTGTGGGGATGGTATTAGCAGTAGCTTTTAAGAATGATGCTAATATTCATATGTGAATTTGAATGAGACTGCTGCACTCACGGTGGGTTGGGATGCTGTACAGGTCTGGAGATTAATCTATCTGTACACTCATATTTTTATTCCTTGGTACACGTGACCAGTAAATCCAGAGCCCTGGACCAATCTCTAGTGCTAATGGATTATGAAGTCTTGTATTTTGAAAATGGAATTCCCTGCTGATTATGTGGTAAACACCAACAAGAGCACAAGGTCACTTGGACTGAGCATGCTTGGCCTGACAGCTGCTTTTTGTTGCACTAATATAAGGGCTAAATGAAGTGATAATTAGTAAATGCAAAATGGAGAAAGGAGATGTTAACCAGTTCTTCCCCAGAAATTCTAGTAAGAATCCCACCTGGTTCAGTTCTGACTAGTTTGGTACAGGTGGTGAGAAAACCCAGATGGCTTCTGTTTGCCACGCAGCTGTGTGCCAGTTGCGTGCTTGGCTGACTTGGGAACCAAGTGAAGACATGGCTATAGCTTTTGTAGAAGATAGAGGTCAAGCAGAGGGGAGGAAAGCTGCAGCAAGTTTGACCTGACCTCGTTATTTCATATGACAATGACACAATGCTTAAGCATCATATAGATTTTTACTTTAGGAGCGTTGGTTAAGAGTTTGCTTTATTTTTTGGTGAATAATCAAGGGTAAGAGAGTGGGATCATGTCAGCTCCCAAAGGGAATATGAGCGTTGCCTAAATGGGTGACATAAAAGGGGTGGTTTTCTGAGAGACCAGAGGACTTAATTCCTAAATGTGGGAGCTGTCATAACGAAATGAGACCTTGAAATGGACCCAAAAGTGACGTAGTATTGAAAGAAGTAGATGAACCACACAGTTATTTTTGCAAGCTGAGGTCTTCCCCTGCTCCTCAGTGCCCTCTGCCCCTCCAGCGCGCTTCCTCCAAGTCTTTGTGCTCTCAGCTCTCTGCTCCGCATTGAGCTGTTTTTTTTCTGCAAAGATCCATAGTAAACAGCAGCTGTGACAGGCTTCCAGGTGGCCTCCAAGTTTGGTTGTCGTGCCGTTGTGAGTGCTCTGCTGTTACTATCACACCAAACCCACGGGTTTATTTACAGACCCAAAGCATTCTCCTCTGGAATTTACAACTTCAGCATCCTAATCTAGCACCGAGCCAGAGTAAGGAAGAGAGGCAGGACACCTTATTTATGTATTTGGATGGTGTGTAAGTTGCTAATGAAGCCATGCATTTACAATGTACAAATTTTTGAAAGAGTTAGTGCAGTTCAGCCATGGAACTAGCTTTTATTTCAGCTGAACCAACTGTGTGTTATTTCCTTCACTTTCTTCCTGATGCTCTCATTTCACTGTTAACTTCACATGCTGGGTCAGAGACTTTTTTTTTTTTTAGAGTATTTTTGTCTTCTGCTTAAGAAGAATCAGCATGTTAAACTTGAGCAAAGTTATTCTCCTTACGTGTTCAGATAAATAACTCATTCCTAGCATGTAGGATCCAGTGTCAAAACTAGAAAAAACCCTCAAATACATCATCCAGATTAGCAAGATGTTGGTCCAGTCTCAAGCTATCCCCTCTGCCTCCTTTTGTTTTGAAGCACCACATTTTTCCTGTTTTCTCATGTGCCTAATGAAGATCGCCAGAAATAATGCTCTATTTGTGGGCTAGTTAATGGCTCCATTGAGCTTGGAGTGGACTCTGAATTGGCAACAATTTCATGATTACTGATTGGCCATGACTGTACCAGAAGTGCTTTGACTGATGCAGAGACTTTGCCCACAGCTTATTTCTAGGGCAGATTTCACTTATTCCAGCTCAATTTTGCCAGCCTAAGCTCTTAAGTGCAAAAAGGCAGGTTTACCAACTGTGTGGGGCATCTTGCGGGGGCACCTTGTGGTATGTCTGGGTTCACCTGTGCTAACAGAAGTTGATGAGACTTACACTACATCTGGTTTGGGGGGAGGCTGAGAGTCCATGATGTAGAGTGTGTTGACATCCTGGCATTAGGTTTCACAGAGTGTTTCTTAGGAGCAGAACTCCCCCAAACAGGATTGGTGTATGTGAAGATTTACTTAGTGGAAAATGTGATTAGTTGGAAGTACACGTGAGAATATATGCATTAAATAGGTGTTTCCAAGTAGCCTTATCTTAGGATATCTGTGCAATAGTGTTAATTGAGAAAGATATGCGATAGCAACTTACTTTAACGTTATAGTGCAGCAGCGTGTCTAAACCACTGTTCACAGAAGGCTGAACAGAGAGGATTATCTTCCTCATTTTGAAATGATAGTAGAGGGCATCTGTTTAAAATAAACAAGCAGTACTGGCCATTTGTCCTAGTTGCTTATTCTCAACAACCTGACAGCAGTTTTCTTTTCACAGTGTATCGAGAAGAATCACAGAGATGATATTATTTCCATAAAAGCTTATCTCAGCATGTGGGTTGTTTTCCTCTGAGCACATTTACTTGATTCTCCACTTGTTTGAGTCCTGTGTGACATGCAGAGGCAGCTACGGTAGGTCTGGCATCTGCACCTCTACTTGCCAAAACAGTGTATCTGGTGCAGGCGTGACTGAAATAACAGATCAGTGGTCC